>JAWPHD010011771.1:0-80783 GCA_037043455.1 Cyrtodaria siliqua
GTGTCGAATTAAGAATTCATTTTACGCATATTCAAACATGGGTATTTTTAAGAACGCGTGAAAATAAATACTTTTAATCGGCACATATACATTATTACATGACCTGAACACCTGGGTAGAGTTTTGATAAACGTTTTTGTAGTGAAGTTTTGTCGTTATTTGCGGGTTAATTTCTTAAATAAAACATAAAAGTTCCGACTAAAAGTCTAGATTTATTCACGTATACTTAAAATATGAAATTGATAAATTCTACATGTTTTACTTAATACTTGTACTAAATTTATTTTTTATCGCTGTAAATACACCAAGATGATCCGTATGCAATCACTAGAAAGTAATTATGAACTCTTTTTGAAACAAGCCTGCTTTTCTAAGGTTGTCCAGGAAAGATTCTGTAAGAGATTGTCCTGTAGTTCTCTCGCACTCAGCAAAACCAAAGAAGTCCTCTCGCAATTCTTGTTTGTTTTCGTCAAAAAAACGCAGACACCCTGCCATTTCCTCCGTGGTTGCAGCGTCAGTGGTCTCGTCAGCAATAAATCCAAAAAACAGTGCACTGTTGCATGACGATATAATTTCGTCCGAAATAATTTTACCACACATATCTATAAGTTCGTTCTGAACCGTTGGCGAGGTATACCTCGTCCTAGGATCCGCTTCATTCAGATGTTGTTTCAAGATAGGATCACGTTTTGCCTGGAAGTGGAGTAAACCTTGAAATTGCTAGAACAGTCCTCGTGGCCTCTCAGTGCAATAATTTGTTTTCCGCAAAGAATAATGGTTTCCACTTTACTCACCACTTTACTCACCAGTATTTTTCTGTTCTTTTCTACTACCGCGTTGTACTTAGACGACATACTTCATGCGATGTCTTTCTTCTCTCCGCGCATGATTGCGACAAAGTTCTCGGCGGTGGATATGGTCGGTAAGATTGAAATTGGACGATAATTATTTGGATCTTCTTTGTCTCCACTCTTGAAAATCGGTTTGACACACGCCTCTTTTAGTGCATCCGGAAAAATTCCTTGATCAGTACTTTGATTGATGATATAGGCAATTGCTGGTGTGATACAATCGCCACAGTATTTAAGAATTTTGGGACCAATACCATCTGACCCTGTAGACTTATTTGGATTTAAATTATCTATAATTTTCTTTACTTCATATGCCGTTATATGATCAATTTCAAATACTGCATCTTTTAATTTATCATCTAGAGTTTGCTGAAGATTTGAAAAGTTTTCAGCAACCAAGGATGTTTTGTCAATAATATTTGAGATATTTGTAAAATGTTCATTTAGAGCATTTAAAATGTTATTCTGACCCTCAATAATTGTCTTTTTATACCGAAGTTTGTTTGATAAAAGGAATTTGCATCGTTGTGAACTTCATTACATATAGCTTTTAAATCATTCCATAAAATGCTTATTGATTTTTATTGCTTTATTGAAAAAATACTTTTTATGTTTTCTTATCATTGATAATATTTTATTTCTTACTTTTTTAAAATCGGTGAATTTTTTTTCGCGGTGAAGTTTATTTCGTTGGAAAGTAGCAGCTTTTATTTCATCATTGAACCATGCTGGCTGGATATCACGCTTAATATTCTCTTTTCTTTTTGCGGTGCGTTTTTCAATAAAACACTATTTATAATACCATAAAGAATGTTTCTATGGTCTCAAGTGGAGCATTCATTAAATCAAATTGGAAGTCATGTTCATTGAAGTTCTTAACACTTCTGTAAGTAATAGTTTTATGATTAGTTTGGCCGTGTTTAATTTTTCCTACTGAGCGAGTAAAACACACCGGATAATGATCACTGATACTGTAATATGGCACGTTAACTTCAACAATGCATTCAGATCTGTTAGTGTAAATATGATAAATTCGGGACGAACTCGTTTTGCTTATTCTAGTTGATTTTTTTACTTTTTGAGTTAATCCGTATTTTAATATCACTTCGTGCCATTTTGTACTTTTAAAGTTGTCATTGTTTTTATCTTGACTGTAATTTAAGTTTATATCTCCAAGAATATGCATTTCATAATTTAAAGAATCCATTTTATCAAGAGACAGATCAAACAGATCAATCCATGATTGTTTTGACTCCGAGGGTCTATATACGAAATTTAATAATTTTGATAATTTATCTCAATACAAATGGATTCTATATCGATATGTTCAAGGTCATGACGACGTGAATATGCAATTTTGCTGGCAATATACACTAAAATACCGCCACCTTTTTTCCCTTTTCTATCTTTTCTTTCAAAGGTAAAATTTTCGATATTTAACACATTATTATCAGTATTTTCAGTGAGAAATCTTTCACAGAGTCCAAGTATGTTAGTTGAATTGGGAAAAGATAAATGATATTTTAATTTATCATTTTTTGGTATTATATGTTGAATATTTATATTGGCCACATGTAGCCATTTTTTCATATAAAAATGAATTGATCTTAGTCTCATAATTTAAATGTTAAGATCGATGATCAACGGTAATTTTTTCGCGATTTAGTGATTTTACACCGATGTTTTCGCTTTTAACAACAGTGGCCATTTTATCTATGCAAACTGGTTGACATTCATTTGTGTCATTTATAGGTGTACTTTTATCATTTAATATTGTAATCGTACTAGAGTCTAAATTGATAGATTGATCTTCCCGATCCAGCATTAACATAAAATCACATATACATGTACATATGATGGAGTTACAGTTGCTACACCTTTAAAAGTCCATATTTGTTTGAGTGTTTGTCGTTGAGTTCCTATGGTAAATGTTTGTAACTGGCATCCGTACGGTTTCGATTTTCTGCTAGGTCTCGGCATCTACTTCCTATATAGCCGGATGTCGAGCTACGCCATGGATATCGTCTGCAGTCCCGCGTGTTAGGTCTAATTACACTAAATCAACAGGATGTGCTCGCCTGGTGCAGTCGAAAGTAGTTCTGTATTAAAGAGTGCTAATCTTTTTTTCTTTAAAAACATCTTTTTAGTGCAGTTTCCTGTTATTTTTTGGCTGTAACTGTATTCTGGACATGTTGTTGATATTTGAAAATGCAGCTCATCATGTTTTTGACAGTTTTTGGTATAAATTTGAGAAGTGAAAGTAGACAGGGTATGAAATTGCAAGGGGTAAAAATAGTGTTGACCTTTGACCCGGTGTTAGTATACAACTGAAGAAATGTTTCTTAGAAGGTATTAAACCCCCTATTTCCTTGTTGATATTTAATAGAAGACATGTTTATTTGCATGATAAAGTAAGTTTCCCAGCATTCTAACGAGGTTTGAGTTTTTAACAGGTTCTCAACATTCTAACTTTACTATGGAAGGGCAATGGAGACTCATTTAGGCTATTATAACCTATAAGGAGAAATCATGTATTTTTCAGAATTGCATAAAAAATGATTTTCTAGGCATTTATTTTGTTTGAATAGGTGAGTTGAACTCAGAAACAGAGAAAAAAATATCATTTTCAGACTTTTAGACTATTTTAGAGTGTTTTTGGCAACTTTTCCTCAAATTTTCTGATTTTCTCTAAAAATGTGATATTTTTTTTTTTTTTGGAATTTTTGTGAAAGATATATGGCAAAGTGTGTGGTATACATACTCAGGAATGCAAAACAAAGTCACCAGAGTTGATTTGATGAGAAAATGTTGAACGGTTGCTGAGATATTGCTTTTTTTATTATTTCTTAATTTCGCGACAAAATCGACTCGATTTAGTGCATGGTCAAGCGCAGGTAAATCGCAATAATTTCAAGACAAAGTCATTCGGCATTGCGAAACAAGTCAAAATGTTCTTTTATTAAGTTGTAGGGTTGAATCGACCAGTTTAATTAAAAAACATGACGCAAAATAATCCCTTATAGGTCTAATTACACTAAATCAACAGGATGTGCTCGCCTGGTGCAGTCGAAAGTAGTTCTGTATTAAAGAGTGCTAATCTTTTTTTCTTTAAAAACATTTTTTAGTGCAGTTTCCTGTTATTTTTTGGCTGTAACTGTATTCTGGACATGTTGTTGATATTTGAAAATGCAGCTCATCATGTTTTTGTCAGTTTTTGGTATAAATTTGAGAAGTGAAAGTAGACAGGGTATGAAATTGCAAGGGGTAAAAATAGTGTTGACCTTTGACCCGGTGTTAGTATACAACTGAAGAAATGTTTCTTAGAAGGTATTAAACCCCCTATTTCCTTGTTGATATTTAATAGAAGACATGTTTATTTGCATGATAAAGTAAGTTTCCCAGCATTCTAACGAGGTTTGAGTTTTTAACAGGTTCTCAACATTCTAACTTTACTATGGAAGGGCAATGGAGACTCATTTAGGCTATTATAACTATAACCTATAAGGAGAAATCATGTATTTTTCAGAATTGCATAAAAAATGATTTTCTAGGCATTTATTTTGTTTGAATAGGTGAGTTGAACTCAGAAACAGAGAAAAAAATATCATTTTCAGACTTTTAGACTATTTTAGAGTGTTTTTGGCAACTTTTCCTCAAATTTTCTGATTTTCTCTAAAAATGTGATATTTTTTTTTTTTTGGAATTTTTGTGAAAGATATATGGCAAAGTGTGTGGTATACATACTCAGGAATGCAAAAACAAAGTCACAGAGTTGATTTGATGAGAAATGTTGAACGGTTGCTGAGATATTGCTTTTTTTATTATTTCTTAATTTCGCGACAAAATCGACTCGATTTAGTGCATGGTCAAGCGCAGGTAAATCGCAATAATTTCAAGACAAAGTCATTCGGCATTGCGAAACAAGTCAAAATGTTCTTTTATTAAGTTGTAGGGTTGAATCGACCAGTTTAATTAAAAACATGACGCAAAATAATCCCTTATAGGTCTAATTACACTAAATCAACAGGATGTGCTCGCCTGGTGCAGTCGAAAGTAGTTCTGTATTAAGAGTGCTAATCTTTTTTTCTTTAAAAAAATTTTTTAGTGCAGTTTCCTGTTATTTTTTGGCTGTAACTGTATTCTGGACATGTTGTTGATATTTGAAAATGCAGCTCATCATGTTTTTGTCAGTTTTTGGTATAAATTTGAGAAGTGAAAGTAGACAGGTATGAAATTGCAAGGGGTAAAAATAGTGTTGACCTTTGACCCGGTGTTAGTATACAACTGAAGAAATGTTTCTTAGAAGGTATTAAACCCCCTATTTCCTTGTTGATATTAATAGAAGACATGTTTATTTGCATGATAAAGTAAGTTTCCCAGCATTCTAACGAGGTTTGAGTTTTTAACAGGTTCTCAACATTCTAACTTTACTATGGAAGGGCAATGGAGACTCATTTAGGCTATTATAACCTATAAGGAGAAATCATGTATTTTTCAGAATTGCATAAAAAATGATTTTCTAGGCATTTATTTTGTTTGAATAGGTGAGTTGAACTCAGAAACAGAGAAAAAAATATCATTTTCAGACTTTTAGACTATTTTAGAGTGTTTTT
This sequence comes from Cyrtodaria siliqua, assembly GCA_037043455.1. NCBI lineage: Eukaryota > Metazoa > Mollusca > Bivalvia > Adapedonta > Hiatellidae > Cyrtodaria > Cyrtodaria siliqua. The sequence continues at coordinate 5,465 of JAWPHD010011771.1, forward strand.
GGCAACTTTTCCTCAAATTTTCTGATTTTCTCTAAAAATGTGATATTTTTTTTTTTTTTGGAATTTTTGTGAAAGATATATGGCAAAGTGTGTGGTTATACATACTCAGGGATGCAAAACAAAGTCACCAGAGTTGATTTGATGAGAAAATGTTGAACGGTTGCTGAGATATTGCTTTTTTTATTATTTCTTAATTTCGCGACAAAATCGACTCGATTTAGTGCATGGTCAAGCGCAGGTAAATCGCAATAATTTCAAGACAAAGTCATTCGGCATTGCGAAACAAGTCAAAATGTTCTTTTATTAAGTTGTAGGGTTGAATCGACCAGTTTAATTAAAAAACATGACGCAAAATAATCCCTTATAGGTCTAATTACACTAAATCAACAGGATGTGCTCGCCTGGTGCAGTCGAAAGTAGTTCTGTATTAAAGAGTGCTAATCTTTTTTTCTTTAAAAACATTTTTTAGTGCAGTTTCCTGTTATTTTTGGCTGTAACTGTATTCTGGACATGTTGTTGATATTTGAAAATGCAGCTCATCATGTTTTTGTCAGTTTTTGGTATAAATTTGAGAAGTGAAAGTAGACAGGGTATGAAATTGCAAGGGGTAAAAATAGTGTTGACCTTTGACCCGGTGTTAGTATACAACTGAAGAAATGTTTCTTAGAAGGTATTAAACCCCCTATTTCCTTGTTGATATTTAATAGAAGACATGTTTATTTGCATGATAAAGTAAGTTTCCCAGCATTCTAACGAGGTTTGAGTTTTTAACAGGTTCTCAACATTCTAACTTTACTATGGAAGGGCAATGGAGACTCATTTAGGCTATTATAACCTATAAGGAGAAATCATGTATTTTTCAGAATTGCATAAAAAATGATTTTCTAGGCATTTATTTTGTTTGAATAGGTGAGTTGAACTCAGAAACAGAGAAAAAAATATCATTTTCAGACTTTTAGACTATTTTAGAGTGTTTTTGGCAACTTTTCCTCAAATTTTCTGATTTTCTCTAAAAATGTGATATTTTTTTTTTTTTTTGGAATTTTTGTGAAAGATATATGGCAAAGTGTGTGGTATACATACTCAGGGATGCAAAACAAAGTCACCAGAGTTGATTTGATGAGAAAATGTTGAACGGTTGCTGAGATATTGCTTTTTTTATTATTTCTTAATTTCGCGACAAAATCGACTCGATTTAGTGCATGGTCAAGCGCAGGTAAATCGCAATAATTTCAAGACAAAGTCATTCGGCATTGCGAAACAAGTCAAAATGTTCTTTATTAAGTTGTAGGGTTGAATCGACCAGTTTAATTAAAAACATGACGCAAAATAATCCCTTATAGGTCTAATTACACTAAATCAACAGGATGTGCTCGCCTGGTGCAGTCGAAAGTAGTTCTGTATTAAAGAGTGCTAATCTTTTTTTCTTTAAAAAAATTTTTTAGTGCAGTTTCCTGTTATTTTTTGGCTGTAACTGTATTCTGGACATGTTGTTGATATTTGAAAATGCAGCTCATCATGTTTTTGTCAGTTTTTGGTATAAATTTGAGAAGTGAAAGTAGACAGGGTATGAAATTGCAAGGGGTAAAAATAGTGTTGACCTTTGACCCGGTGTTAGTATACAACTGAAGAAATGTTTCTTAGAAGGTATTAAACCCCCTATTTCCTTGTTGATATTTAATAGAAGACATGTTTATTTGCATGATAAAGTAAGTTTCCCAGCATTCTAACGAGGTTTGAGTTTTTAACAGGTTCTCAACATTCTAACTTTACTATGGAAGGGCAATGGAGACTCATTTAGGCTATTATAACCTATAATGATTGTTATGCCACATGAATCGCAGCGTAGTGGATATCGCATGCAGTCCCGCGGGTTATGATTGTTCATGCAGAATCATGCCTAACCCTGAAAAAAAAGACTTGTGTAAATGCTATGTCTTAATATGTTACCTTCTTGAAATAAAGTTATTATTATTATTATTATTATTATTATTATGCCACATGAATCGCAGCATAAAGGGCGGGAGTTATATCGCGAACTGAGCGGCCAGCTTCCGGTAGTTACGTCACTGCGTTGCATCCGTGTCTTGGCACGTTTATACGAGGGCGTTCCTGTGAAATTGTCTTTCTTTTGATTATGGGCAACTGGTTGTTTATGCACATTACTAATGTGCTGTCCCCTTGGCGCTGAGATGAATGCCATCATGTAGGAAGAAGTGGTTTGCTACGCTTCCGTCTCCGTATATATACGCGCTGTACACTTCTATTAAATCTGCCTTTGTTTTAAGGCAGAGTTGTTTGATGATGTCGTTGGTTGGGACAATATCGGCGTCTTTCCTCGGAGAGAGTGTACATAAATACACTTTGATGTTTTGTTTCTGCAGAGTTTCAACAGCTTCTTTCATTATTGAATAGACTCCATTAAGATTGCTCGAACCAGCATCGTTTCCGCCAGCATAAATGACTACAGTTCCATATTCAGACATGTCCCACTTCCTAAGTCGTAAGGCAATATCATTTGCTGTTGCCCCACGCATAGTACATATTTCTGTATTTTGCGACAGTCCACGACGTTGTATTTCTTTGAGTATTGAATCGCCAATTACTAATGTCTTGAGTTGTTTCCCTTCACATTCACTGACATCTTCAAGAATGTTTCCTCTGTGTCTACAGGGGCGTTCCTGGGGCTAATTTAGGTATACGCACCATCGAGTTTTGGATTCACAAATGTGCTAACCCCACTATACCTTCAGTTTTTATTACATTTTTCGCATTTTAGCCCTTTTGATTTGATAGCTTCTTTAATAGCCTGTACGCACGTGCGTACAGGCGTATGCTCAGGCACGCCCCTGGTCTAGACTGACTGTTTGTTTGTTTTCATGTGATGCCTTTGGTGTCACAGGATCGTTGGATGGACATTTTCTTGTCACTCTCTCATGAAAGCCTTTCACGCTATCCATTACTGACTGTTAACGTCTGTGTACACCGTCGGCACATTTAGTAACATCCTTGCTTACATGTTGAGTGCGTTCCGACAATGTTTGTATACTCTCATTTGACTGGGCGTTCACAAAGAGAAACATGCTTTTTGACACTGCAAGTTCATCCTTTATTTGAGTCATTTGATGGTGTGAATCAGCAATATGATTGACTAGACACTGTTTTACTTCCTTTATCTCCGTGTATATTAGCCGTATCTCTAGAATGATGTTCATCATTGCAACTCCTGTAGAAAAACTAGTATCATCATCACATGCGATGCATTCTATGTGGGGATCAGCGCTGTCCTTGATGTGGGTGTCAGCGCAGTCCAATGTACGGGTGTAAGCGCGGTCAGATGAAGGGGTGTCAGAGCGGTCCGATATACGGGTATCAGCGCGGTCAGATTTTAGGGGTGTCAGCGCGGTCCGGTGTACGAGTGTCAGCGCGGTCTGGTGTAGGGGAGTCAGCGCGGTCAGGTGTACGGTAGGCAGCGCAGTCATATGTGAGGGTTTCAGCGCGATCCAATGTACTGGTGTCAGCGTGATCCGGTGTAAGGGGAGCCAGCCCGTTCAAAGAAGTGGGTGTCAACACGGCCCGATGTGGGCGGGGGGGGGGGGGGGGGTATCAGCACTGTCATTTGAACACGTGTCAGCGCAGACCTTGGTGCACGTGTCATCGTGGTCCTTGGTGTGGAAGTCAGCGCAGTCCTCGTTGTCGGAATCAGCACATTCATTGTCTGTAGGAGGTATTACTTCCAGGAGTAAAAGAGTATTTGAAGGCTCTGCGTCCACATTATCACTGGTTACGAAATACTTCATTATCCATGACCGGATACTGAGTATAGTATCCGGTCTACTGTCACTGACATCAGTACATGTTGTATTTCCTTCCGCTAGGCAAACTTTGATGATGTTCAGAATTTTGTTTAGGTCAGTGTCCATAAAATACGATACACGTTTTCCATTTACTAAGCACGCACATCGTGTGTGGTACATATTCAACGTATAGTAATGTGTTTTACCTTGCGATACTCTGTATCTTGTCTCTACCCCATTGCCATCTTTGTCTTTCAGTTATTTTTTATAGGTAAAACATTGGTGATCTGCCGTAAAATACTTATCGGCTGCAATCTTTAGAAGTTCATACATACCAGTATTTAAGATGAATGTTGTACCTCCTCCTGTCTCCGTCATCACTATTTTCTCACGTTCTGTGGCGTCAAGCTTTTTCTTCATAGAGTTCAACTTATTTAGATGGTACTCTCGATGCTCAATGTCGTCTTTGTTTTCTGGTCCGAATGTACTTTTGCCAAGTTTCGGGACCGGACAAATTTCTTTCGACGACATTCCCCCTTTATTTTCGCTGTCACAATTATAGTGTCACATACCAAATTATCCGATTTATCGTCCTCTTTGTGATACAATTTGATTGGTCAAAACATCTTGGTAAAAATAACGAAATTATAAATAAAAATCTGATTTTTTAAAGTTACGTTTCAAAATCAACAACTTGTTTATGTGACGTCATTTTCAGCGAGTGACTGCCATTTACGTTTTTTTGAAAGTTTTGGGCAATATACAGCTGTTTAACTAAATCAAGGGCCATAACTAAAGTATCTGGTAAAGTTTGGTAAAGATCAGATGAAAATGAAGGCCCTGCCGTAATAACAAATCATCCAGTAAACTATTAACATTTTATAGCAGCATTCCTTTAAACAAAATTGATTGTAGCAACTCATTTTGAACATTATTTATTCTTGTTAAACTACAAAATTTCGTTTCACGTAATGTTTATACGTTTGATACCTGCGTTATTAAGTCTACGTTACCGTAATTTACGTTAAGTTGTTGAATGAAGGTTTTTGGGTTAAGAAATTAAGAACATAAATATTTTATATTCGAAAATTATTTCAAACATCTTAGTTATAATAGACATACGTATCCATGATGTGATATTAAAAATTTTCCAGCCGTTGACTCACATTACTGCCGAAAGGATAGCCAAAAGAAGTATCTTGACAAACAATTGACAGAGTGGGAGAAGTGCTCTGAAATACTGGCTATATGAAAGTATTTTTTACACGGAATACAACATGGAATTTCACAAACCCAAAAAGATTTGTGTTCCTTCAGTGAAATTTACAAAATATTGGATGAGGAAGAACAACTTAGAAAAAGAGAAGAATACATTGCACATCAACTGAGAAAAGAAAATGCTAGAAACATGAAAAATGAAGATAAAGAAATGGCATGTAAAGATAAAAATATTCGCCGGATTAACTTTGACCTACAAAAGGTGTTAATATCACCAAAAACGGAAATTGGTGAAGCATATTATAGTAGAAAACTTACAACCTACAACTTCACAGTGTTTGACACAATTTCAAGACAAGCAGATTGTTACATGTGGTATGAAAGTGTCGCAAAGAGAGGCAGTAATGAAATAGCATCATGTCTGTTAAAATACAACGAACGCCTGGGGGAAGTCGATCATTTTGATATTTTTTTTGATAGCTGCACGGGCCAACAAAGACATCTGCCATTCTCAAGCATGTGTCTGTACTCAGTACAGAAATTTCCCATCAAGAGAATTACTCATAATTATTTTGAATGAGGACATTCGCAGATGGAAGGAGACTCTGTCCATGCTACAATTGAAAAGCACACAAAGAAATTCGAAATGTTTGCACCATCGGATTGGATAAGTGCAGTATGAAACATCAATGTTTCAAATCCCAGGTATAATGTCATTGAAGTGTCAAATTGTAGATTCAACCAGCATAGATGGAGGGAAAGTTCAATGGATGAAAATACGGAGTTTCAAATACTTAAAGGAGCCGGACAAAACCTACTTTCGCTATGATTACAAATCAGAGTTTAAAGGCTTCGAAATAGCTAGAGGCAGTCTTAGAGGAAGGGCATTGAAACCTGTTAAAGGCTTTAACCTTAAGCGAGCTTACAATTCATAAATAACAATAGCTTCTGCAAAATACAAAGACCTCGTTCGTTTGTGCGACGCAAAGGTGATTCCGAGTGTATATCACTCGTTTTATAAAGGATTGCCGCACAGCAGCATGTCCACAAGACTTCCAGAACCAAACGAGTCTGATTGCTCGGATGACTAATGTATTGGACGATTAATGTGACATAACCCAGATCTCAAGACTAATAATGTACCTAATGAAACATGCGTAGTTAATAAACTTACTAATCATATTGTAGCCTTGAAAGTGCTATACAAGCATAGAATCAACTGTTATATTTGTTACAGCAGGTAGTGGGGTAGATTAGTTTTACATAACACCAGGAGGTAGTGGGGTAGATTACTTTGTTCCCTTGTCCATGCTGCGTGTTACATAACACCAGCAGGTAGTGGAATGTATTACTTTGTTTCCTTGCCCATGCTGCGTTTTACATAACACCAGCAGGTAGTGGAGTATATTACTCTGTTCCACGGTCCATGCTCTGTTTTACATAACACCAGCAGGTAATGGGGTATATTACTTTGTTTCCCGGTCTATGCTGCGTTTTACATAACACCAGCAGGTAGTGGAGTATATTACTTTGTTCCCCGGTCCATGCTGCGTTTTACATAACACCAGCAGTTAGTGAGGTATATTACTTTGTTTCCCGTTCCAAGCTGCGTTTTACATAACACCAGCAAGTAGTTGGGTATATTACTTTGCTCCCCGGTCCATGCTGCGTGTTAAATAACACTAGCAGGTAGTGGGGTAGATTACTTTGTTCCTTTGTCCATGCTGCGTTTTACAATACATCAGGAGGTAGTGGGGTAGATTACTTTGTTCCCTTGTCCATGCTGCGTTTTACATAACACTAGCAGGTAGTGGGGTAGATTACATTGTTCCCTTGTTCATGCTGCGTTTTACATAACACCAGCAGGTAGTGGGGTAGATAACATTGTTCTTTTGTCTATGCTGCGTTTTACATAACACCAGCAGGTAGTCGGGTAAATTACTTTGTTCCCCGGTCCATGCTGTGTATTAAATTACACAAATAGCTCGTGGGCTATTATTTGCTACGTAATAGCGTTTTCGAAGTATATACAGAGGTAGTGGTGTTTTGCATGCGGTTCTTTAGCTATACTGTAGTGTTTTATATTTTATAACAGTCGCTGTGTTTTGCATACAGTTCTATAGAGGACACGATGTTTTGAATGGTGTTATATAGCATCACGGTGTTCTTCATGCAGTTCTATCGCAACCGTGTTGCCATCTGGATTTAACAACAACTGTTTTTATTCCAGACACCTGACGATGGACTGGTGCACCATTCAGCTATGGTAAGATCAACTTGTTTTATCACATACAAGCATTACTGAAAAAATGAGGACTGAATCCCTTCTGATAAATGAATATCAGTTTGTCCAACTCGTTATTAGTATACACGTGTAATATAACCATAGTGTTATTTTTACTGGTCCTTTGGGACCAACGAGCCCAATATAGGTGACTTTGAAGTAGAATACCGCTTAAGCCGGTGCTAGGGGGCGTGCTATGTGTTGTTTCTTTCATTACTTCTCATGAACAGACTCGATAAAACCGAGTCTGCTGCTTTATTCTCTCAATTGTGTTTGTTGCTCACAAAGGATCACCTTTATCAGTATTTATTAACTATGATCTTAATTTTACACTTATTAACCATAGAAGTGATTACACAAAGGCCATACAGAGTAACACCTTAAAGCTCAGTTATTATAAACTGTAAGCTCGTTCTTTTGCATGCCATACCATACAGTTCAGATAGAGCTTTTATTTGCCTGACAATACCTTACCCCGTAACGACGCCCATACACACTTTTCCGGCGAAGTTTCTAAAGACATCTCGCAATGCCTGCTTAACCACCCACTTATTTCAATAGAACAATCCTGAAATACCACACGTGCATGCTTGGCATGAATAAAAATAACCAAAGAGAAGAATATCACGCAGATCGAGTGTTCTTTCAGATATGTTTAGCATTATCGTAAATAGTCAAGTGTGTTTGTTGGGCAGGGTTAAGTTTTCAAATACGGTACGAGATCACAGGAGAGCAGCGAATGTAAGCAAAAACATGTCTGAAAAATTTCGAGTGGCTTACAAAAACATTCGATCGGCCCGATATTCTCCTATTTGATGAGTTTTAACTTGTGTGGTATTTAAGGTTTTATCTATTGACATACGGTGGTTTCTTATGCATGCATTGCATGATGTTTTCAGAAACTTCTCTTGATGGGCTCGATCCGGAGACCTACCTACTCTATAAAAGATCGCATCGTAGCTGTGTGGTAGATACACACCATACGAGCTATGATTCTCGCAGCTACATCTCTACTAACAAATGTGTAATCGGTAAATTGAAATCAATAGAAAGGAACATTCTCGTCGTTTATGTGTGTATATGGTAAATGGAAACTTATGTTGGTGACTGTGTATTTTTGAGTTGAATACTCTTTTACGGCACTGTCACTCTTACCCTTTTGTAATCCTAGATATGCATATAGATGCCAATAGGGTAAGAGTGAGTTTTGGCGCACCCTGGAACCTGGTTTAAACCCACTGCGACCTTTCTGTTTCTGACCGTTTCAACGCGGTAATACTTTTATCAACCTTTTTGTAACTGTGGTGTCGCATATTTTGTTTCAGTTATTCCTTGTCAGTGACGTTGTGTTTTAAATGCGTGATTTTGGTTGACTTTGTTTTGTGAATGGTACATTTCCTGTTCGACTTTCGTACATTACAGATAGTTGGTATGGGGTTTAACGATATCAGAATTGGTCGAAGGCTATGCTTACTACGTGTCCATCTACTATGTTCACTGGCGCTGATAGCTACAGTCAGTCTTTTTCCATATCATGGTTTGATAGTGGACCCGTAGCACGGGGAACTTAAGGCTATTGCTAGTTGGACATATACACTGAACGACTTTAAAAAACGCAACAGGGAAATAAACTAAGATAACTGATATATTTCAATAGAAATTACATTTTAATTTCATCTACTCTATTTAACAATATCTTCAGATGATTTGTTAAAAAATTCATTTAAATTGATCAACAATAAACTTGTTAAATTCAAAGCATAACAGTACGACACCCAAAAGCAAAAGTCACAAAAACTAATACCCTGTATATCCCAATATGCGTAGGAGGTCAGGCGTGCATTGCCGCTAATGGTGGATATTGTCACTTTTGCTTTTGGGGGTAGTACTGTTATATTTTATATTTAACACGTTTAATGGAGTGGAGTATATTACTTTGTTCCCTGGTCAATGCTGCGTTTTACATAACACCAGCAGGTAGTGGAGTATATTACTGTGTTCCCCGGTCCATACTGCGTTTTACATAACACCAGCAGGTGGTGGGGTATATTACTTTGTTACCCGGTCCATGCTGCGTGTTTCATAACACCAGCAGGTAATGGAGTAGATTACTTTGTTCCCTTGTCCATGCTGTGTTTTACACTACACCAGGAGGTAGCGGGGTAGATTACTTTGTTCCCTTGTCCATGCTGCGTTTTACATAACACCAGCAGGTAGTGGGGTAGATTACATTGTTCCCTTGTCCATGTTGCGTGTTACATAACACCAGCAGGTAGTGGGGTAGATTACTTTGTTCCCCGATCCATGCTGCGTATTAAATTACACAAATAGCACGTGGGCAATTATTTTGCTATGTAATAGTGTTTTCGAAGTATATACAGAGGCAGTGGTGTTTTGCATGCAGTTCTTTAGGTATACTGTAGTGTTTTATATTTTATAAAAGTCGCTGTGTTTTGCATACAGTTATATAGAGGACGCGATGTTTTGCATGGTGTTATATAGCATCACGGTGTTCTGCATGCAGTTCTATTGCAACCGTGTTGTCATCTGGATGTAATAACAACTGTCTTTATTCCAGGCACCTGACGTTGGACTGGTGCACCATTCAGCTATGGTAAGATCAACTTGTTTTTATCACATACAAGTATTACTGAAAAAAATGAGGACTGAATCCCTTCTGTTAAATGAATATCAGTTTGTCCAACTCGTTATTAGCATACTGGCGTAATATAATCAGGACTTAACTATGATCTTAATTTTACGCTTATTAACCATGGAATTGAGTACACAAAGGCCATACAGAGTAACACCTTCAAGCTCAGTTTATTATTATTATTATTATAAACTGTAAGCTCGTTCTGAACTAAAATGTATGTGCATGCCATACTATACGATTAGTTCAGATAGAGCTTTTATTTGCCTGACAATACCTTACCCCGTAACGACGCCCATACACACTTTTCCGGCGAGGTTTCTGAAGACATCACGCAATTCCTGCTTAACCAGCCACTTATTTCAATAGAACAATCCTGAAATACCACACGTGCATGATTGGCATCAAAAAAAATAACCAAAGAGAAGAATATCACGAAGATCGAGTATGTTCTTTCAGACATGTTTAGTATTTACCGTAAATAGTCAAGTGCGTTTGTTGGGCGGGGTTAAGTTTTCAAATACGGTACGAGATCACTGGAGAGCAGCGAATGTAAATAACAAACATTTCTGAAAAATGTCGAGTGGCTTACAAAAACACTCGATCGGCGCGATATTCTCCTCTTTGATGAGTTTTAACTTGAGTTGTATTTAAGGTTTTATCTATTGATATACGGTGGTTTCTTATGCATGCATTGCATGATGTTTTCAGAAACCTCTCTTGATGTTTTCAGAAACCTCTCTTGGTGAGCTCGATCCGGAGACCTACCTACTCTATAAAAGATCGCATCGTAGCTGTGTGGTAGATACACACCATACGAGCTATGATTCTCGCAGCTACATCTCTACTAACAAATGTGTAATCGGTAAATTGAAATCAATAGAAAGGAACATTCTCGTCGTTTATGTGTGTATATGGTAAATGGAAGCTTATGTTGGTGACTGTGTATTTTTGACTTGAATACTCTTTTACGGCACTGTCACTCTTACCCTTTTGTAATCCTAGATATGCATATAGATGCCAATAGGGTAAGAGTGAGTTTTGGCGCACCCTGGAACCTGGTTTAAACCCACTGCGACCTTTCTGTTTCTGACCGTTTCAACGCGGTAATACTTTTATCAACCTTTTTGTAACTGTGGTGTCGCATATTTTGTTTCAGTTATTCCTTGTCAGTGACGTTGTGTTTTAAATGCGTGATTTTGGTTGACTTTGTTTTGTGAATGGTACATTTCCTGTTCGACTTTCGTACATTACAGATAGTTGGTATGGGGTTTAACGATATCAGAATTGGCCGAACTTGAATATGTGTATTTGTGTCTTTTTAGTTCAACCCTCTGCCGGATCACACCAAATGCCTCAAAAATGGTGCTATTAGCTCCATTGCTTGACGAATGCCACCAGAGATATGATTAACGTACACACACACCTTGTATGGATTCTTATTTTGGCTAACTTGAATATGTGTTTTGAACATGTGTTGTGGGTTGTAGTATATGTAAGCGAATGTTACCAGGGGTATGACTAGCGCGTACAGAAAACATGTTTGGCTTCTTATTCTGTCTAACTTGACTATGTCTCTGTTCTTGTAGTATATGTAAGCGAATGTTACCAGGGGTATGACTAGCGCGTACAGGAAACATGTTTGGCTTCTTATTCTGTCTAACTTGACTATGTCTCTGTTCTTGTAGTATATGGAAGCGAATGTTACCAGGGGTATGACTAGCGCGTACAGGAAACATGTTTGGCTTCTTATTCTGTCTAACTTGACTATGTCTCTGTTCTTGTAGTATATGGAAGCGAATGTTACCAGGGGTATGACTAGCGCGTACAGGAAACATGTTTGGCTTCTTATTCTGTCTAACTTGACTATGTCTCTGTTCTTGTAGTATATGGAAGCGAATGTTACCAGGGGTATGACTAGCGCGTACAGAAAGCATGTTTGGCTTCTTATTCTGTCTAACTTGACTATGTCTCTGTTCTTGTAGTATATGGAAGCGAATGTTACCAGGGGTATGACTAGCGCGTACAGGAAACATGTTTGGCTTCTTATTCTGTCTAACTTGACTATGTCTCTGTTCTTGTAGTATATGGAAGCGAATGTTACCAGGGGTATGACTAGCGCGTACAGAAAGCATGTTTGGCTTCTTATTCTGTCTAACTTGACTATGTCTCTGTTCTTGTAGTATATGGAAGCGAATGTTACCAGGGGTATGACTAGCGCGTACAGGAAACATGTTTGGCTTCTTATTCTGTCTAACTTGACTATGTCTCTGTTCTTGTAGTATATGTAAGCGAATGTTACCAGGGGTATGACTAGCGCGTACAGAAAACATGTTTGGCTTCTTATTCTGTCTAACTTGACTATGTCTCTGTTCTTGTAGTATATGGAAGCGAATGTTACCAGGGGTATGACTAGCGCGTACATGAAACATGTTTGGCTTCTTATTCTGTCTAACTTGACTATGTCTCTGTTCTTGTAGTATATGGAAGCGAATGTTACCAGGGGTATGACTAGCGCGTAGAGGAAACATGTTTGGCTTCTTATTCTGTCTAACTTGACTATGTCTCTGTTCTTGTAGTATATGGAAGCGAATGTTACCAGGGGTATGACTAGCGCGTACAGGAAACATGTTTGGCTTCTTATTCTGTCTAACTTGACTATGTCTCTGTTCTTGTAGTATATGGAAGCGAATGTTACCAGGGGTATGACTAGCGCGTACAGAAAACATGTTTGGCTTCTTATTCTGTCTAACTTGACTATGTCTCTGTTCTTGTAGTATATGGAAGCGAATGTTACCAGGGGTATGACTAGCGCGTACAGAAAACATGTTTGGCTTCTTATTCTGTCTAACTTGACTATGTCTCTGTTCTTGTAGTATATGGAAGCGAATGTTACCAGGGGTATGACTAGCGCGTACAGAAAACATGTTTGGCTTCTTATTCTGTCTAACTTGACTATGTCTCTGTTCTTGTAGTATATGTAAGCGAATGTTACCAGGGGTATGACTAGCGCGTACAGAAAACATGTTTGGCTTCTTATTCTGTCTAACTTGACTATGTCTCTGTTCTTGTAGTATATGGAAGCGAATGTTACCAGGGGTATGACTAGCGCGTACAGAAAACATGTTTGGCTTCTTATTCTGTCTAACTTGACTATGTCTCTGTTCTTGTAGTATATGGAAGCGAATGTTACCAGGGGTATGACTAGCGCGTACAGAAAACATGTTTGGCTTCTTATTCTGTCTAACTTGACTATGTCTCTGTTCTTGTAGTATATGGAAGCGAATGTTACCAGGGGTATGACTAGCGCGTACAGGAAACATGTTTGGCTTCTTATTCTGTCTAACTTGACTTTGTCTCTGTTCTTGTAGTATATGGAAGCGAATGGTCCCAAGAGTATAATTAAAGCGTATATAAACAATGAAGGCTTTATTATCCTGCCTAATAACGAAACAGCTGCACGTCTGTCTTTTGAAGAATTGGAGGAAATTTACCATAGGTAAGAAACAGTTTAGAAGAAATGTACTATAGGTAATAAAAAGGAGTAGAAGATATGTACCACAGGTAAGAAGCAGTTAGAAGAAATATACCACAGGTAAGAAACAGTTAGAAGAGTACCACAGGTAAGACAGGTAAGAAATGTACCACAGGTAAGAAACAGTTAGGAGAGATGTACCACAGGTAAGACAGGTAAGAAATGTACCACAGGTAAGAAACAGTTAGAAGAAATGTACAATGTGGTAAGAAACAGATAAAAGAAATGTACCACAGGCTTAAAAAGCAGATAAAAAAAAAGTACCACAGGTAAGAAACAGTTAGAGGAAATGTACCACAGGTAAGAAACAGTTAGAAGAGATGTACCACAGGTAAGACAGGTAATAAATGTACCACAGGTAAGAAACAGTTAGTAGAAATGTACAATGTGGTAAGCAACAGATAAAAGAAATGTACCACAGGTAAGAAACAGATAGAAGAAATGTACCACGGGTACGAAAAAGTTAGAAGAAATGTACCATAGGCTAAATGTACCACAAGTAAGAAATTGTTAGAAGAAATGTACCACAGGTAAGAAACAGATTGAAGAAATGTACCACGGGTAAGAAACAGTTAGAAGAAATGTATCTTAGATAAGAAACAGTTAGAAGAAATGTACCACAGGTAAGAAACAGTTAGAAGAAATGTACCAAATGCAAGAAACAGATAGAAGACATGTACCACAGGTAAAGAAACAGATAGAAGAAATGTACCACAGGTAAGAAACAGTTAGAAGAAATGTACAACAGGTAAGAACAGTTAGAAGAAATGTACCACAGGTAAGAAACAGTTAGATTAAATGAACCACAGGTAAGAAATAGATAGAAGAAATGTACCACAGGGAAGAAAAATAATTAGGCGAAATGTACCACAGGTAAAAAACACATAGAAAATTTACCACAGGTAAGAAACAGTTAGAAAAACGGTACCATATGTAAGAAACAGTTAGAAGAAATGTATCACAGGTAAGAAACAGTTCGAAGAAATGTACCACAGGTAAGAAACAGACAGAAGAAATATACCACAGGTAAGAAACAGTTAGAAGAAATGTAACACAGGTAAGAAACAATTAGAAGAAATGTACCATAGGTAAGACACAGTTAGACTAAATGTACCACAGGTAAGAAACAGATAGAAGAAATGTACCACAGGCAAGAAAACAAATAGACGACATTTACCACAGGCAAGAAACAGTTAGAAGAAATGTACCACAGGTAAGAAACAGATAAAAGAAATGTACCACAGGAAAGAAACAGTTAGAAGAAATGTACCATAGGTAAGAAACAGTTCGACGAAATGTACCACAGGAAAGAAAAAGTTAGATGAATTGTACCACAGGTAAGAAATAGTTAGAATAACTGTACCACAGGTAAGAAACAGTTAGAAGAAATGTAACACAGGTAAGAAACAATTAGAAGAAATGTACCATAGGTAAGACACAATTAGACTAAATGTACCACAGGTAAGAAACAGATAGAAGAAATGTACCACAGGCAAGAAAACAAATAGACGAAATGTACCACAGGCAAGAAACAGTTAGAAGAAATGTACCACAGGTAAGAAACAGATGGAAGAAATGTATCACAGATAAGAAACAGTTCGAAGAAATGTACCACAGTATTTAGTATTTGGTACTCATAAAATGAATTTTTAAACCAAATATTATCAATTAAATGTACAAAAAAAAAGCATAAAATGTAAATAAAGGTCTAATTTTGATAATCGGGCCTTCATTCATCTACAGATCACGGCTCTTAGGTGTTTTAGGTCATCATTCAAATTCAAGTTATTGCCCTTTGTAATTTTATACTTAGAATTTTTGTCCGGAGCTAAATATTATTCAGTACTCGGTCTCTAAAATAAGGAGTATTCAGTACTCGGGGTGGTGGGGGGGGGGGGGGGAGGGGGATGGTTACATCCTCCTGATACTAGTAGCTTCCTCGCACGACTCATATAACGGGTAAAGGTAGGACTGGACGATTACAAAACCATGATAATATGACTGAAATAGTGTTTAAAATTTACCACGCCGTGCCACCCCACACGACCACTCTGCGCCACACGACCACTCTACCTTAAAGGGACACTGTCATTAAGTAAGCAAATAGTGAACGTAACCAAATAACTGTCTGACTTTTATTCAGTGAAATGTATACATGAAAACATGTGCATAGACCCAAAGAGGTCTATAGTAATATCTTTATGAGTCGGAAAACAAAAGTTTTAATTTTCATTTGTAAATAATAATGTGGGACCCACATTACTTACCTTTTCCGTTGATCACGTGACTTCCATTAGCGCATTATGTTTTCTGCATAGTATGTATTGCGTAATATTATGATTTGTTTAGCACAGTTGGGAGCGGCGTCGACTATTGCGTGCTTACTATTATTACCAGATAGTGTAATTTTAGCTTGGGCTGCGAGTTCAAACTCACGGAGCGGTATTTCTTTTTTTGTACCGCGATTGAATTCAGTCAAATAATTTTGCTTTTAATTAGTAAATATTCAATAGTGTTTCGTGCGTAATGTTTGTGAACGTCATTAGTGTGTGTTTTATAAGCTAAAGGTTACGGACATTGTCCCTTTAAGTACCCAGCTTTTTAATTCTTATAAAACACTATTTTTTACCACGATTTGCTCAAATTGTGAACACGTTCTTCCAAGCAGTGACTGCTAGTCCGATTATCAAATTGATGATTTCTTTTCGATTTTATTTGATGAATCTGTTTAAAATAAGTTTTTCTTGCGTTTTTTTGAAAAAATTGTAAATTCCATTTAAAAGATATGAAAATAAAATGTAACCCGAGTACTTTTAAGTGTCGTTGAGTGTACACCATGTCAACAAGCTGTAAACCACATGTTTTATGTAGTTTGCATTGTTAAGTACAATCTTTATTTGAAAGTAAAACAACTGTAATACTATTTATTTGTTCAGAAGTTTAATTTGCACCCTTTGCCTTTGCAATTTGAGAAACATGGTTTTTTTATTTTCAGTATTGTATTTTACACCCATTGCCTTTGCAATTTTATAAATATATTTTTATTTTCAGTGTTTTATTTTGCACTCATTACTTTTGCAAGTTTATAAACATGTTTTTAGTTTCAGTATTTTATTTTGCACCCTATGTCTTTGCAATTTTATAAATATATTTTATGTTCAGTGTTATATTTTGCACCCTATGTCTTTGCAATTGCATAAACATACCGATTAAACATCAATAACACTATTATGTACGGTTTCCTGTTAGGTCCATCTTACCATCGCATCTTACCATCGACCATCTAGGTCGATGGTCGATGGTAAGATGCGATGGTAAGATGGACCTAACAGGACACCGTATTTATGATACATCTAGGGGTAATATAAAACAAAGTGTCCAGAATATTCATTGTGTTTATCCACGGTTATTTGGATACAAACGCATGTGTTAGCTATCTTTACGCTTCAGATATTGAATTGATATTGACTGAATTAATAAGGAAAACGTCAATTATAATTTTATATATAGGGTTTATATGGTGTGCAAAATTAGTTTTACAATTTTGAGATCTTTCATTAAAGCAAGCACTTTACATCGTATTACATTTTGTTTAAAGGTTTCTAATTGATTAATAACAATAAATAGTCTCCACCGTAGTATATACTTATAATATATATTTCTTATTTACCAAATAAATCAAATGACATATATTCCACTATTTCAGATATGTTGAAAACATACAAGATTCCTGCCGTAGAATGATACATTTGGGAAACGAATTCGATGGCGGTTACCATGTATGTGAAGATCGTGGTTTAGCACCAGGACGCCCATGTCTAGTCTATTCATTCGGGTATACTCACTTATTGTTTTTTAAAACTCCGACGGCAAACATTCGTTGAATAATGAAGAGGTCAGAGCGTAACACATATACTGGTCTCGCTACGGTGTTCCGTTAGGGCCATCGTACCATCGCGTATCGACCTTTACAAGTCGATGTGCGATGGTACGATGGTACGATGACGATAGCACGATGGTACGATGACGATGGTACGAAGACGCGATGGTACGATGACGATGGTACGATGGAGATGATACGATGGTCAATCGCGTCATCGCCATCGTACCATCTACCATCGCCATCGTACCATCGTACCATCACGCATCGACTTTAAACGCGATAGTACGATGGTACTATGGTACGATGGTCCATAGTACCATCGCGCATCGACCTTTTACAAGTCGATGCGCGAAGGTACTATGGCGATGGTACGATGGTACGATGGCGATGGCACGACGATGGTCCATCGTGCCATCGGGACCATCGTGTCAGCGCCATCGTACCACCGCCATCGTTACATAGTACCATCGCACATCGCAGTCCATGTGCGATGTTGCATCGCCTCCGGCTCCATCGTACCATCGCTTCATCGCCTTCCGTTTAGACATGCGCACCAACACCAATTAACTTTCGTCAGAAGGCTTTGCCGCCACCAGCTACAATCATGACGTCTGAAGAAGAAGGTAATTGATTATTGTTATACAAAATTCGTTTAACTTTAATGTGCGCATGTCTAAACGGAAGGCAATGGAGCGATGGTACGATGGAGCAGGGGGCCCCCTACTACATCGCACATCGACTGATGGTACGATGCGATGGTACGATGGCGATGACACGATGGTACGACGAACTGTTTTAGCATCAAGTACCTTCTGAGCGGTCGGACACCACTAAATAAACTGTAACACGACTATTGCCGGACTGTAGTAACTTTGTGTTTGTGTGTGTGCTTTTTGTATAGTTAGACATTTAGGGGCATGTGTCCTCGATAGTTGAGAGGCTAGAACGCTGCCACGGTAAGCCATATACCCTGTCACGGTAAGCCATATAAGCAAGTCCTTGCCATGGTCAGCCATATACCCTGGAAACAAGTCCCTGCCACGGTCAGCCATATACCCTAGAAGCAAGTCCCTGCCACGGTCAGCCATATACCCTGCCACGGTAAGCCATATACCCTGCTAGTGTATGCCATATACCCTGCCAGGGCAAGCCATACACCCTGCCACGATAAGCCATATACCCTGAAAGCAACGCTGCGAAGGTAAACCTTATACACTGGAAGCAACGTTGCCACGGTAAGCCATATAAGCAAGTCCCTGCCACGTCAGCCATATACCCTGCCACGGTATGACATATACCCTGCCAGGGCAAGCCATACACTCTGTCACGGTAAGCCATATACCCTGGAAGCAACGCTGTCACGGTAAGCCATATACCCTGGAAGCAACGCTGCCACGGTAAACCAGATAAGCAAGTCCCTGTCACGGTCAGCCATATACCCTGCCACGGTATGCCATATACCCTGCCAGGGCAAGCCATACACCCTGCCAAGGTAACACGACTGTTGCCACGGTAAGTCGTATACCCTGCCACGGTAAGCCATATACCCTGGAAACAGCCACGGCAAGCCATATACTCTGTCACGGTAAGCCATATATCCTGCCACGGTAAGCCATATACCCTGGAAGTAGCCACGGTAAGCCATATACCCTGGAAGCAGCCACGGTAAGCCATATACCAGGCAGCAGCCACGGTAAGCCATATACCCTGGAAGCAAGTCCCTATTGACACATGACTTTTACCACCTGTTACCACCTGTTACAACCTGTTACCACCTATACCACCTTTACCACCTTTTACCACCTGTTACCACATGTTACCGCTATTTTTGTCTCATACAGGTGCCGCAAAGATTTTTCTTTCGAAGACGAGATGTCGCTAACATTCGGTTGCGAAACACACACGTTTGATCCAAGGTATGGATGAGACAGTGGTATTCTTGATTCATCTTTCCGATATAAGCTTTCATTTCTTGTATGGTTTAAAAACAGTTTTTTATCAACGTTGTATTCCTACGGCATATATTCACCATTTCATCGTCCTAACATACATCCAAATCATTGCTATTTCATAGTATTTCCGTTGCTTTTCTCTCTTGTTTGTGGTCAAAGAGATCCACTTTTAATCATTTAGTGTAACGTGTGAACAGTGGTTGGCTTCCCGAGCACATAGGACTGGCCTATCATCAATATTGACCGAAACCCATTATATAGGACCAAATCCCATTATATAGGACCAAAACCCATTATATAGGACCAAATCCCATTATATAGGACCAAATCGTCCTATCGTTAAAAGTGTATATTTTATGAGCTTTAATGTTACATTCACATTTATTTCAGTGACGGACAAAAAAACCACAAGCATTCAAAATACGTGGAATTTCACAAACTTGGACTTTCGGGTAAAAATATGAAGACAGACAAACAGTGGGAACTACAGACGCTCGACACCATAAGAAGCAATTTACATCACGATCAGGTAAACTGCTTGATAGTATTAGCATGACACCACACAAAACAATTTACATCGTGATAAGGTAACCTGCTTATTAGTATTGACATGACACCACACGAAACAATTTACATCATGACAAGGTAACCTGCTTACTGGTATTAACATGACACCACACGAAACAATTAACATCATGACAAGGTAACCTGCTTACTAGTATTAACATGACACCACACAAAACAATTTACATCGTGATAAGGTAACCTGCTTATTAGTATTGACATGACACCACACGAAACAATTTACAACACGATCAGGTAAACTGCTTGAAAGTATTAGCATGACACCACACGAAACAATTTACATAATGACAAGGTAACCTGCTTACTAGTATTAACATGACACCACACGAAACAATTTACATCATGACAAGGTAATCTGCTTACTAGTATTGACATGACACCACACGAAACAATTTACATCATGACAAGGTAACCTGCTTGCTAGTATTAGCATGACACCACACGAAACAATTTACATCAAGACAAGGTAACCTGCTTACTAGTATTGACATGACACCATACGAAACAATTTACATCATGACAAGGTAACCTGCTTACTAGTATTAACATGACACCATACGAAACAATTTACATCATTACAAGGTAACCTGCTTACTAGTATTGACATGACACCACATGAAACCATTAACATCATGACAAGGTTACCTGCTTGCTAATATTAACATGACACCATACGAAACAATTTACATCATGACAAGGTAATTGCTTACTAGTATTAACACGACACCATACGAAACAATTTACATCATAAGGTAACCTGCTTACTAGTATTGACATGACACCACATGAAACCATTAACATCATGACAAGGTTGCCTGCTTGCTAATATTAACATGACACCATATGAAACAATTTACATCTTGATAAGGTAACCTGCTTGCTAGTATTAACATGACACCATACAAAACAATTTACATCGTGATAAGGTAACCTGCTTGCTAGTATTAACATGACACCATACAAAACAATTTACATCGTGATAAGGTAACCTGCTTACTAGTATTGACATGACATCACACGAAACAATTTACATCATGATCAGGTAAACTGCTTACTAGTATTGACATGACAACATACGAAACAATTTACATCATGACAAGGTAACCTGCTTACTAGTATTAACATGACACCATACGAAACAATTTACATCATGATCAGGTTACCTGCTTACTAGTATTAACATGACACCACACGAAACAATTTACATCACGATCAGGTAAACTGCTTGTTAGTATTAACATGACACCACACGAAACAATTTACATCATGACAAGGTAAACTGCTTACTAGTATTAACATGACACCATACGAAACAATTTACATCATGATCAGGTTACCTGCTTACTAGTATTAACATGACACCACACGAAACAATTTACATCATGACAAGGTAACCTGCTTACTAGTATTAACATGACACCACACGAAACAATTTACATCATGACAAGGTTACCTGCTTACTAGTATTAACATGACACCATACGAAACAATTTACATCATGACAAGGTAACCTGCTTTATACTAGTATTAACATGACACCATACGAAACAATTTACATCATGACAAGGTAACCTGCTTACTGGTATTAACATGACACCATACGAAATAATTTACATCATGACAAGGTAACCTGCTTTATACTAGTATTAACATGACACAACACGAAACAATTTACATCATGACAAGGTAACCTGCTTACTAGTATTAACATGACACCACACGAAACAATTTACATCATGACAAGGTAACCTGCTTACTAGTATTAACATGACACCACACGAAACAATTTACATCATGACAAGGTAACCTGCTTACTAGTATTAACATGACACCATACCAATTTACATCATGACAAGGTAACCTGTTTACTGGTATTAACTTGACACCATACGAAACAATTTACATCATGACAAGGTAACCTGCTTACTAGTATTAACATGACACCATACGAAACAATTTCCATCATGCCAAGGTAACCTGCTTTATACTAGTATTAACATGACACCATACGAAACAATTTACATCATGACAAGGTAACCTGCTTACTGGTATTAACATGATACCATACGAAACAATTTACATCATGACAAGGTAACCTGCTTACTAGTATTAACATGACACCACACGAAACAATTTACATCATGATCAGGTTAACTGCTTACTAGTATTGACATGACACTATACGAAACAATTAGCATCACGATAAGGTAACCTATTTACTAGCACATGTATTAACATGACACAACACGAAACAATTTACATCATGACAATGTAACCTGCTTGCTAGTATATATATAAATATATATATAAGGGTGAGAAAATACATACATCTACAAAATACCTTTCAAAAAGCACTGGATCCCCGAGGGGATACGAAAATGTTGGAATAAATTAATAGATGGGGAAAAAAACATTTATACAGTGCTATAGTTTACAAAAACTCAAGCGCTTTCGGCTAACGCCTTCATCAGGAGTACACAAACACGAAAATAACAAATACGAAACAAAAAACACTAAAATACACGGCAGATATATATATATATATATAAACGATTTATAATTCAATTCAACCGAGCACGTTAAAGAACCATAGGAATCTATTCGATAATAAGAGTAGGGCAGGTTCCCGGATTCCTATGTATCCTTCCCCTCTCTCCGGGGCGGCTCTAATTAACCTGTACTGTGTTGATGAGCCGTTAAACAACATTCAATTCAATTCAATTGTACGCAATGTTGTGAGAAACAAGATTATTGCTGAACGAGATAATGTTATGTTTCAGAAAGACGACATTTATCCCCATGTTTTGTTACTCCGCTATTATCAGAGGACATTCTTCTTTTCAGAAAAACTTAGATGTGCTAAAAATAGACATAGAGTACTTTGAGTGGGCATCCCTGGAACAGATGTTGAAGACTGGAGCCTTGAAAACCGTGAAACAGTTGCTTGTAGAATTGCACATTTAGTCGAAATATCTTCCAGAAACTCTGAAACGTACACCTGATGATCTCAGGCAGCACTTGGCTGTCTTACGTGGCCTGTACGACCTGGGGTTTAGAATTTTTCATTTTAGAATGTGGTCAAATGCGGGTACACAGCACAAGGACAAATATGGGAGTGATCGCACAGGGTGCCATGAAGTGCATTTCATGAACATTAATTACAAAGTATGAACTAAAAACTAGAACTTGATTTGTCTTCTTTTTGTTTTGAAAGAGTCACGCTGCGGTCTTGAATTTCTTAAAACTCGCGGCATTATTTTAAATTATAAACAAAACATTAGTATTAAACTAGATAATGTACTTGATTGTCATTAAAATATCTTAATGAATGGGGGAAACCGGATTACTCGTGGGGAAACCGACGTGTCCGAGTGGATGAACACCGAACCTTCTCAAATACAACCCCAGAACGGCGATTCGAACCAGGGTTACATTTGCACCAGCAATACTTAGACAAACGTATTTTTACAATATTATGATAGTTTCAAAACAAGCAATAATGAATTGTGAATGAAATATATTTATATGTTCACACTCGTTGCGTATGGAATAGGTCCGAAGCGCATAACACACACCCTAAGGCCACACTTAAAAATATCTTTGTTAGCCCACACCCATTAAAGTTTTCAGATGAGTAGGTAGGTAGGAGAATTATTTTATTTTTCTTCCATCTATATGTCGGATTTGTGTGTGAATGATATTAAAAGTTTAACTGCTTGTTTGGACTTAAACACTACATTTTTACTTAGTGTTATAATGATTTTCGTATACTGGGTGCGTAAATGCAATACTGAATCAAAAAATTCCTATCGAAAACAATTATTTAAGAAATAATAAAATACAGGTCCGTATTTATTATTTCGATTCTAACACAACAATTACCTCATTATTTACGCTATTGTTGGGGCACTATATATTATCTCGGAGGTCAAGGTGATCAGGCTGCTATGTTTACAGGCTGTTCCATTGGGCGCCCCCGTATGCAAAGTTCTGCGTTTCAATGCAATAGTTTTCACGTGACAAACAATTAAGTCATTGCTTACGTCATATAGCTTGCGCTGTATGACGTCAAACGTTCTCACCTTGTTCAAGATGCTTATTAATGTTATATGTACATGTGCATATGATGGGTTTATTTCGGGGGTGTGCATGGTTTGGGAGAATGGCAATTTTGTTGTAATTAACATTTCCTTAAAATTACTGTTCAGTCTGTCTTCGTGACGTATATTTACCAAGTGACGTCATGTAACGTGGCGCTTCCAACGGATGAAATATACGCGGGGAATTAATGTAACAGCTGTGTTTTATCGTAGAATAACATACAGCTGTCTCCCTTCTTTGTGTATACGATAAAAATTCTAACACGAACTCCGCAGTCTTTCATATACACAAAGAAGAGAGACAGCTGTATGTTACGCGTACATTTCATCCGTTGGAAGCGCCACGTTACATGACGTCACTTGGTAAATATACGTCACGAATACAAACTCAACAGTAACTTTAATGAAATGTTAATTACAACAAACTTTCCATGCTCTCAAACCGTGCATACCCCCAATATAAACCCATCATATGCATCAGTACATATAACATTTATAAGCATCTTGAACAAGCTGAGAACGTTTGACGTCATACAGCGCAAGTTATATGACGGAAGCATTGACTTAATTGTTTGTCATGTGACTACTAGTGTATTGAAACGCAGAACATTGCATACGGGCGCCCAATGGAACAGCCTGTAAACATAGCAGCCTGATTACCATATTCAAACATAATTGAGTGTTTGCGAAGATTGAATGTTAATTTTATTGTTAGTATATTTGTTAAAAATCATTAAATGTTTGTTAATTTATGTACAGAAGGCCGCATTGAAAATATGATGTTTATTTCTTGATAGTATGTCATAATGTGTTAACCTTCTTTAAATAAAGAATTTATTATTATTATTATTAAAGAGGGTCCCTTGTTTTTATTAAGTAAGATTGTTCATGAGAGGTGACAGGGAGATAACAATTGAAAGACAACAAGTGAATACGATCTTACCTTGTTGTATGAATTATTTATAAAAGGCTATAAATGAATGGTTTTACAAAGAGAAAATGTAAAGTGAGAAGCGGAACTTTCAAGTCTTGCTCTAAATTAAAGGGGTTGGAGGATAAAATGGATACCTCATAGTTCAGTTTCGAAAAAACAAGGTATATATGCATTAAATAAGCGATGATCTATTTCTTATTCAAATAGGTAGAATTACATTTTTACCTCTTTTTTTTAAAAAATAATTCCTTGTATGCTCTACTGTTACATGTATCACCGATACCGAAACATTCACAAATTACGGGATGTTCCTAGCCGTGCAACACGTATAATGAAGTGGATGAAGAATGCGTTCGTAATGTTTTGTATGTATGGTGTATTTATGATGTCAATGGATTGTTTTACTTGTGTAATAACATATTTTAGTGTTGATGTATTTGATTTCATTACATGTACAATAAAGAAGCGGATACAAACAGTGTTCGTAATGTTTTGTATATATGGTGCCATTGAATTATTCTTGGTCTGATACTGTATTATTCTATTTAATTTGATTTAGTACCTGTAATTATTGAGAGAAATAGTTTTAAAGGCCAAACCTTCAATCTTGAAGTATGTATTTAGTATGATTTTGACCTATGTGCAATACAGTAATTGGCAAACATAGTTTGTTTAGAGCTATTCAAACACTTTATCACTGTTGTTTTAATACTATGTAGAAATACAAACGGGACGCCACGAGTTTTAAAAACAAGGATTCGGTTTTTATAAAACAATCAAGAGAAAAAAGTAACAGATTCGGGTTTACTAAGTCTGTTCATGAGAGATAAAAGATGAATTGCAGGACATTTCCTACAGTTGTGTATGTGCATCTTTTCGCGCTGTCTGAAAGCGACTATGTACACAAATAACATACGTTTTCGAAAGTATATGCATTGTTTACTAATTTTTATAATTATTAACCCAATAAGTAGTAAAAGCATTTGTTGATTCACTGAAACAAGTAAATGTTACTAACTATTAAAATAGCATTACTGTCTGTCTAAAAAGTTATAATTAGCTTAAAACACTGACTTCATGATTGTGTACTATTTTTACACATTTAAAATCTTACTAATTTGTTATCACTCATGCGCAATAAATTGTACATTCTAATCGTATACCGTCAGTCAGTGCCGCGGAGTTATAGTACATATCACGTGAATAGTTTCATAACAAAACAAGCAAGGTTTACTTGTCGCTATAGCTTTGGAATACTTCGATAACAAGTACTCATTTCAAGTGAATGTTCATATTATTAGTAAAACATTTTCTTAAAAAAAGGTTAGAAGATGTCGTGTTATGTTCGTCAGTTTGTCCATTTGTCTACCTTTATCTATTTAATATGCCGATTCCGAACGCGGGCACTATCTGTTAAACATATATACATGTAGTTAGAATTAAAATATCGAAAACGGTAAAGGCAGAAGGGTTCTTCTACGCATCTAACATCTAAGGTCTAACAATGGTCACAACAGATTCTAGGAAAAACTAAAAAAGGTTTTTCGTTTTCCCCTTCAGGCTTGTGTTAACATACCAATTCGAAGTAAACAACACCGGTACAAACGGGTTTCATTGATATGTTAACTTAATGTCGCAATTTGTTCCATTATATATTTTGGACATTTTGAATATGTTCTGCTAATGCTGTGCAAATAAACTCAGCTATATCATACATTTATTTTCTGTCAATTTAATAAATTTAAGAAACAACCAATTGGATATTTTGAATATTAGCCTATTAAGGTATCTCTAGATGTCCCTCTCGTTAAGCTCTTCAGTGTACGAACCAAGCAGAAGAACAACCTGCTATGTCCTTCTAGAGGATCCCTTTAACATCGTACGGATCACGGGGTCTAGGCTAGTGCATACATATATACTGTAGTGAGCATAGAGCAACCCGCTAATACAACTCCCCTTGAAGCTCTATACGCATATAATTCCAACTATATAGCTCCAATTATGCACCGGTTAGCTCTATGATCACATGAAGTATACGCATAGAGCGCATGCATGACTTTACCATTGGTAGCAACATTCACAAACAGGAGAGACAAGTAGCAGGATCGGTTTTACTGAGTCAATTCATATGAGGTGAACGGGTGGGTATAACAAATCACGATACATAAATATAGATCCCTTTGTATTAATTATTTATGACAACACAACGAAATAAAATGTTTTTTACAAAGTGTAAATGTAAAGTGAGAAGCGAACATGTTTCTAAATTTGATGGGACTGGAGATGGTCTCGAAGATTGATTGGTGTAAATCCCAATACAAATAAATAAAAGCCCTCAGAACGAACTTCTGTTTCATATACATGTCACATTTAATATATTTTTATAAAAGCATTTGTTAAAATCTAGACGGCTCCGTTGATTTTTGTTGCTAAATGACAAAATGAGTATGAAAGAAGAAAATTGGAAATCGCCGAACAAGATAAATATAAGAAATATTGCAGACGAGGTTTGACTTAGGAAATGTTATGAACGGTAGTGAAAACATGCTTGCTACCGTTCACGCACTCTAGCCCCGGGTTGAGCAAAATTCAATATTTAAAATGTCAATAGTACGAAAGTTTGAACCATCCCGAAAATGGTATTCATATGACGGTGAACATGTAACCGTCAATGTGGTATGAGCATACCATTACATGGCCAGAGGCATATGGTACCAGTTTCTAACAAAATGCTTTGCCCTTAACGAGACGGCGAAATAAACACAATGGCATTTAGTTGGGAGCAGAGGTTATGAAGCCTGCGTATCGAAAGTAACAGTCAAACGACTAAATTAAAAAGCGGTGATTAAACAATACTCAGAGCCTTAAAAGGCTGAAAAATTAAAGTAAGCAAACAATGTATGTGAGAGAATGTACCACCAATATTTAAACTGTACGGATTACGGGGTCTTATTTAGTGCATACATATCTGTCTGTATCTTTATAGTACACGTTTCCGTCACAATTGACGATTACAACGCAGGTTAATAGCGCATTAATTAATATCCTATATACTCAAGAATGAATTTAAAGTGAGAAGAAACAAACGAGTAAAAAGGGATAGGAAAGGTGGAAAGAAGATATTCTTAGTCGTTAATTGCGTGATAGGCCTTCATCATCAGTCCTGTCTGGCTACCGTGGCGGCCCCTGAAAATTCACCCAACCAGCATAGCACCGAGAATCACTAAAATCTAACAAACAATCAACTGGGACAGCGTACAGAATGAAAGTTTGGAAAGCTCCTGTTTGTAAGATACCAAATCAGGAGCCTCAGCCACAGTGGCTGGTAGACTATTCCAACGACAAACTGTTCTTGGGAAAAAACTAAATTTGAGAAAGTCGCCGGAAGAAGATAACTGTCTAGATTGGACCTGGTGCGAGATGATACAGGTGTCAGGAACTGGGATGCTGGTTTATCCACTAGCCCGCGGATAATCTTAAAGAGCATGGTGAGTTGTCTCTTAGTACGTCTTGACTCCAGGGTCTCCCATTAGACCAACATAGATGTGACACTGCTAGTGTTCATGTAGCGGTTGGTGATGTACCGCGATGCCCGACGCTGAAGGTCTCACAACACACTTCGATTTTACTGTGTTGGCCATAGGCAGTAAAGTCCAATTTTCCTTTCTGAATCAAGCATTTACAGTCTAAAAGTATTTTTTTGGGAAATTACAGTTACTGCTGCTCATAAAAATCCACAAAATCTGGTACATAGCCCAGTTTTTTTTTTTTTTAATGTGAGTGGTGGCAGTCAAGGTATTCTTTTCGGCTTTCACTAAACAGTTTGCACCTAAATTCATACGCATTTTGAGCACCCACAAATGTGTCACATTTTGCTGTCAGTGTCGTCTAATCGCTGTTCATCCAATCTCACACTATTGTTTTCTCACCTGCAACAAGAAAATAAAATATCCATGGGCAATTATTAAAATATCTCAAACCGAAGAAAACACCCCTACTTTTTATGGTGTAAGAATCATCCTACAGTCACATGCAAGGGAGCTAAGTACATAGTGAGACCTGAACCATCTCTAACTTCTTGATGTGCTCTTGTGTGTGATGGCTCCAATAGTAGAACAGTACTCTAGGGTGGGTCTTACTAAGGAGAAGTATGACGAGTACTTTGTTTGTTCGTCGGAAATCCTCAGGTTCCTTCTCAAAAATCCTAGTGCACTGTTCGCCTTCTTGACTGTTTTGTCGATGTGGAGGCTCCAATTCAGGTCTTTTTGCAATTCTCCCCTAGGTACTTTGCCGAATCCGTGGTCTCAAGGACTTGACCCTTCAGTATGTAGTTAAAGGCTACCGGTGATCTTGATCTAGAGACTCTGGGGATGCTACATTTGTCTGGGTGGAAATCCATGCCCCACATCCTTTCCCATTCTGCGAGTCGATCTAGGTCATATTAGCTTGTCCAGGCGCCGGCGTATAACTTCCCATTTTCTTTCAGCGGGGCTACTCCACTGCTGGCCTTCTTCAGGGATTTGTAGGACCAGAACCGTTTCTGTTTGTTTAGTCGGTCCTCTTGGCCTGCAGTGTTTCCGACATCAATGATTGTCTCAATGTAACTCCAGTATGACTGTCTCTCTGCTTTCTGGCCTTGAATTCACCAACTAATCTTGAGAATATTCTTATAATTAAGCTCAAGTATACACATTCCAATCACAAACATTTCTATAAGTTTACAGATAAACGTTCATAACAAGCTGCTATGTAAAAACATGATGTATACTAATAAATAGCAACTTCTTAAGATTGTTTACCTTTGAAGGTCAAGGAAATATTTGTGAACGATTTTTCAGTACTTGAGCTCAAGTCTAAGAATAGTTTGAAGAATGGTTGGTGAATTCCTGGCCGGAAGTTTAGTATTTGTCTCTCTATACAGCCTGTTTGGACTTCGATTTCCTCACGAACAGCTTATTCCTTTTGCGAATGAGAGTCTTGAACTCCTTGTCGATCCAAAGTTTGTGAATATTTTCCTTGAACTCAGTCCAAAGTTGTTCAATATCCTTGGTACTGGATGTGCTGACAAAGTCCTGTTCTATGGCCCTAAGCTCTTCCCTCATTCCTACGTAGTTGGACATTTTAAACACGCTGACTTTCCTTGGTGGTACCTTGACTCTCATTGGACGAAGACTGGATTCTATGTAGACTGCTTCGTGGTCTGAAATCCATGGAATTACTTCTTGTTATGAGTGTCTGGTTGTTTGTGTTGTATTCGCATTTGTTTCTGTGACGCGAGTCGGTTCTTCTATGACTTGGTCGAGAAAAGCATCCTTTGTCAGAGTCAGCAATTGGTTGCACTGAGTCTCATGGTTGGGGTAAGGCTTTACACTCTCATCTTCCCAGTTAATATCTGCCACACTGAAGTCTCCGCCAAGCCATACATGGGTCCCGTTGTTTGTGGATATTCTTGTTATGTATGACTGGAGCCAAGTCCAGTGACACACACTATGCAAAACATATCATCGTAATCGCTCAACTATTCCAATTCAATATATCTATATCATTCCAATTCAATATCTCTATATCATCCAATTCAATATCTCTATATCATTCCAATTAAATATCTCAGTATCATCCAATTCAATATCTCTATATCATTCCAATTACATATCTCTATATCATTCCAATTCAATATCTCAGTATCGTTCCAATTCCATATCTCAATATCATTCAAATTCAATGTCTCAATATCATTCAAATTCAATATATATTCCAGGTCAATTTATAATTCCAGTTCAATATATCTATACCATTCCAATTCAATATCTCTATATCATTTCAATTCGATATCTCAATATCATTCCTATTCAACATCGTTATATCTCTATGCTGGAGATTATGCAATAAAATAAATAATATGAAGGAAAAAAGAATAACATATCATGACAATGAGAGAGAGAGAGAGAGATAGAGAGAGAGAGAGTACCTAACTGTTTATCTGTTTATAAACTGTAAGCTGTTGGTAAAAACCCCGAAATAAATCATATTTCATGAATATTAGCGGCGAATAAAAACTGTATGACACAATGTATCCGGAGAGAACGAGAACGTTTTACGAGGAATAATTAATTTGTGTTGGTCTACCCCGAAGCGTTTCAGGCTCGTACATATCGGACCTTGTCCTTACTAAGAACCTTTGTATCCGTTTAACTACATAGTGTTGTAATCTGTTCACCATGTTCAACTCTGTATTAGTGAGTCTAACAGAGCTCGCATCCATAAAGCGCCGTGGTGACCGACGTACGAACCCCTAGACCTATCATAGCGTGAAACACATGCTTGGCCCTTTGTAATCGTTCGGCCGTACGGTCATTAGTTTTGAGAAAAATGTTCTGGCGAATACCTAAGTGACATTTTCGAGATGGCAATCGCCATATAACAGTCTTGGCAATATCGCATTTTTTCTGGATCGAATGTCGTTACACACGATTTAGAAGCATGTATATCCATGTTTTGGCATACATGTATTCAATGTCCAATCGCTTTTTGGAGGTAATGCGGACTAGTTACACTTAGAGCAATGTCGTCGTCGAGGGCTGGATTACAAGGTTTAACTCTGAAAAAAATTGCGCTATATATTGATACTTCTAGCTGTAAGAGGAGATCGTTTATGAATGCTAAGTAATAAAGGTTGACAGTACGCCCGCCTGACGTACTCCACGTTTGACGGGCACGGAATCTGAAGTGCACCCATTTATACGCACTATGCAAATTAAGGACTTGTAAGAGTTTTTGATGATACACCATAACTTTATATCCAATTTTCAGAAATAATCCAGCATGTCAGACTTTATCAAACGTGCCTTTTATATCGTGGAAAAGCAATGCATACTTTGCTGTTATATTCAAGTAGGTAAAGTATTGTCTCGGTCATATTGAAACCGTTGTAATGCAGCTTATATTCTCCTGGAAAGCTTGTTGTTGAGAGTTTAGAAATTTGGCTGTTTTCATGTTCAAGAAACAATTATCTCGCATGTGTATTAAAGCTTCGAACATTTTAGCGAAGCATGGTAATAAAGCTATTGCCCGATAATTGCCGGGATCAGACATATATCATGTTACTCCATAAACTATTAGCTCATGTGACTGGACTGGTTCTGTTATTACCAGAATAATTATAGTCAAATTCTACCGCTTCATCTAATTCGGCGCGATCTTGAAACTGCTTCATTACTTTTTCTTACCCCACGACTTAATGACTGGCTTCTAACTTCATTACTTTTAACTTCATTGCTTCCTACTACATTACTTCTAACTTCATGAATTCTTACTTCATGACTTCTTACTTCACGACTTCCTACTAAATGACTTCTAACTTCATAACTTCTTACTTTACGACTTCCGACTACATGACTTCTAACTTCATGAATTCTAACTTCATGACTTCTAACTTCACGACTTCCTACTAAATGACGTCTAACTTCATAACTTCTAACTTCACGACTTCCGACTACATTACTTCTAACTTCATGAATTCTAACTTCATGACTTCTAACGTCACGACTTCCTATTAAATGTCTTCTAACTTCATGCTTCACGACTTCCTTCTAAATGACTTCTGACTTCATGACTTCTAATTTCACGATTTCCTTCTAAATAACTTCTAACTTCATGAGTTCTAACTTCACGACTTCTTACTAAATGACTTCTAACTTCACGACTTCCTTCTAAATGACTTCTAACTTCATGACATCTAACTTCTTCACGACTTCCATAGTACTGAGACTATATTGAGACTATATTGAGGCTAGCATTATCGAAACATGATTTGTAGAATTAAAATAACTTTCTTTGGCTTTCTTTTTCATTTAAGATCATTGAAGTGTGTGATACCTTACCCACTCCTGAATACACCCCTGAATTTTAACAAATAAACAGATAAACATGCACTATAAAGACATTGACACTTAGTGACTATATTTAGAAACACGTTGGTAAACCTGGAAGATATTTATATAAAAGCTATTAATAGCGTTATGTTCTAATCGATATAATAGTTTAAACTACGGCGTAGATTTGTTAAAGTAGTGTTAAGGCAGTGTTGTGTTTCTCCTATTCTGGAGCTGATAGGGACGGTCACATAAATGGTTACCAATAATCAGAAAAAGGCAGATATAAACAGAATCTGGATCACGTGACCGTACAAAGAGAAGTGTAACGACGTGTAATAAACATTGAAGACAAATATTTTCTATATATGTATCCATGATTGTTCTAAAGAGATTACAAACAGTTGGATTTGGCTAAATGTTAGGTAAGACTTCATTATGTACGTTTTCTATATATAATATTATTTAAAATGGTGGATTTAAAGTGGTTGATTACTTGAGGTGGTAAAATGTAACATGTACACTCATTTTGTTGTCTTTATCCATGCACAATTAGCTACCATGATTTGAATCGAGGAAAAAGAGTGGGGTGGGGGATGTTGGAGCGCAGGCAACGCTTTTATTTTCATTTTCCCCCAAACAATGTGTGTGAGTGGGTAGGGGAGGCGGTTCGGGAGGGTCGGTATTTAATGGGAGGGGGTGTCGGTTCTGAACGATCTATCCCCTTCATTTCCCATGCGATCTTAATCAAACTTAGCCAAAGTTTTTATATCAATGAGAGCTCGAATGAGTTCGAAAACTGGCTAGATCGGATTAGTAACACCAGAGTTATTGCCCTTGAATAACGAAATATGCTATATTTTGCCTTGAGAACACTCTAGCCCCTTCATTTTGTATGCGATCTTAACTAAATTTTGTCAAAGTCTTTATATTAATGAGAGCTTGGATGAGTTCGAAAACTGGCCTGATCGAATTAGTAACGCTAATGTTATTGCCCTTGTATTAACAAAACAATGCTATATTTTACATTGTGAACACTCTAGCACCTTCATTTATAATTTGATATTTTCCAAACTTGCACAGATTATTAATATCAAAGAAAGCTTGGACAAGTTTGAAAACCAGCCAGATCGGATCAGTGACACCAGAGTTATGGCCGTTGTTTTTTTTCTGAAAAATGCCATTTTCTACCTTGTTAACACTCTAGCACCTTCATTTATTATTTGACCCTTACCACGATTGCACAGATTGTTAATACCAATGAGAGCTCGGACAAGTTCGAAAACCAGTCAAATCGAGTTAGTTTCACCAGAGTTATGGTCCTTGATTTGCTGAAAATTGCCATTTTCTGCATTGTGACCACTCTAGCACATTCATTTTTCCTCCGATCTTTGCCAAACTTTACGAGGTTGCTAATATCAATAAAGGCTTGGACAAGTTTGACAACCAGCCAAATTGGATGAGTAATACCAGAGTTATGACCCTTGATTTAGTTAAACATGCTGTATTTTGCCTCGTTAAGACGATAGGGCCTTCATTTGGCCGGATTTCAATGAAAGTTTGCAGGGATGATCAGTATGAATCATACTTGTGCATATTGTCACCGTGTTCCCGTCGAATGATTTTGGCAGAGTTATGGCCTTTTAAAGGTTTTAGTACACATACGTTGTCCGGACTAGTTCTCCTGAACCCCTGGTCGAATTTCAACGAAACTTTGCAGAGATGATGAGTATCAAGCCTAGTTGTGCATATCATCACCGTGTTTCCGGCTGTAAAATATTTGGCAAAGTTATGGCCCTTAATAGGTTTTAATACACAAACTTGGACTAGTTCATCTGAACCCCTGGCCGGATTTCAGCGAAACTTGGCTACGTTGATCAGTATCAAGCCTAGTTGTGCATACCGTCGCCGTGTTCCAGTTGAATAATTTTTGGCAGGGTGGTGGCCCTTTAAAGGTTCTAATGTACACACTTTATCGAGATTAGTCTCTTCTGAACTCATGACCGGATTTCAGCGAAACTTTTTAGGGATGATCAGTACCAGGCCTAGTTGTGCATAGCATCGCCGTGTTACGGTTGAGTGATGTTTGGCAGAGTTATGGCTCCTTATACGCAAACTTTATCCAGACTAGTTTTCCTACACTCCTGTCTAGATTTCAGTGAAACTTGGCAGGAGTTATCAGTACCAAGCCTTATTGTGCATACCGCCCGGTACGTGCCCATCCTTGTCATGCCGAAGAACACGCCGACGAAACTCGAGCCCAGATACTCCGGATTTCAAAGTCGACCATGCTGTCCTATTGGCCATATCAGCCATCCCCGCCCCATCCCAGGAACCCGTCCGGTTGAGAGCATGGACTGTATGTTACCTTGAAAGATGTTAAATAAACACAACTGCATTCTAATCTTCCTTTATTTATTCACACACTAGATTACATTGTAGCACGTGTGGCATATAATACCACTTGTGTAACGAGATCCTGATAACACGATATCACCAGTCAAATTAAACGTTTTCGTGCACGAAAGGTAATAGACAATAATGAAATACAGCATTTGACTATGTCGCTAATAATTCTATCTAAGCATTATTGTTATAACACATCATAAAATACATACATAATGGACTATGTATATTTTTGGTGATTTAAAATTATAAAACCATTATAGGTTTACAATACTGACACCAGTCATAAAACATATCTGTCTGTTACAACACACTATTGCTATCCATTTTATGAATATCTCTTAAGAAAATCAACAAAATCTCAAGATTTTTTAAATTTTCCCCAACCTCTATATACTCTATCTCACATGGTGTGGAACCTGAAGTGACCGATACTCGAATCACATGAATATAATATAATAAAACCATCCAAACATATCACTGCGTGTAATAGTTGCAACAACAACCGGATGTTTTGAGTGAGGCAGATTTTCTTGTTACTGGGAAAAAGCGAACAATTTATAAACGGGAATTTGAGCTTGAAGACCCTTTGTAACATTATTAAACGCCGCCAGTGTTTGCCCAGATCGTAAACATTACGAGCGTTAACAATTAAGGATGTTGGCTGGGCAAGTTTTGACATCTTCAAGTCTAAACATTTTATTTTTTAAATCATAGTTTTATTTGACAGCAGAATTGTTTCATTTTTTCCACTCTAGTAGATATGGATATAATGTAGGATTTAAGATGGTAACATACCAAATTTTAAACAATTTTTTTTTTTCATATTTTTTCCGTCATTTGTGATCATTTTTTGTTGTCAACAAAATAGGGGGTATGGGTATCTCTGAGTAGAATTTATCCTTTTGCTATAGAATAAATCAGATTTTTGCTTTTCAGTAGTGGAATACATATATAAAAGTAGATACTGAGCTAATTTTATTTTCGAACTCCGTGTCAATATTGTGTGTACAGTATTTTACATTGAAAATGTCAAAATAACTCCAAAATGGGTGTAATTTAAAGAATTTTTAATAAAAAATCATTAGAAGCCTGGTGACCTATATATATTTTTACTTGTTTTGAAAGAAATGCCATAGGACCTTGACATATACAAGTTTTAAAAAAAGTTGATCATTAGAACATATTTCTTTTATCTTGAATTAATTTTTCGGTAAAAAAAAAAGTGGGTGGGGTACGGTCCATATATGTTTGCTTTTTAAAGTAAAAAGACGAGCGAGGATTACAATTGCTTTTGTATGATTTGAAAGATATGTATATATGCAATCGAAAATTAATTGTTGTTTTTCAATAAACGTAATGTTATGAAAACAATTGTGAAAATGTTCAATGACAATATTTTTCCTCTTTTTAGTGAAATTTTGAAGTTAGAAATATGTACCTTCTTCAATGACGTCTAGTGGGAAAAAAGCGTGGTGACCTAGCCTTTTTTTTGATATTTTTGAATCTAAATTATACCAAATAAGCTTTAAATATGAATTTAAAAAAAATCTCATCACTACGTCCTTTCCCAGCCAACCTCCTTAAGTCGGCCACCCTGCTTCAGGTTCCATGTGAGAGTATATAGTGCGTTGGGGAAAATTTCAAAAATCTTGAGATTTTGATGATTTTCTTTAGAGATAATTATAAGACAGATAGTAATAGTGTGGTATAGCAGATAGATATGTGTTTATGACTCTGGTGCCAGTGGTTTACTATGATTATTTTCATATAAGATGCACTAGTATTCATGTTCCGCCAGGTTTAATTTTTAGCTCTACTGGCTGAAGGTCAGCAGAGCCTATGGAATGACGAGTCCGTTAACTTTTGCATTGTGAACTCTCTAGGGCCTTCATTAATAATCAGATCTTTACGAAACTTTGCAGTGTCTTTGCCAGATCACTTTAATTTTACCGGAGTTATGGCCCTTGTTTTGCTGAAAAAATGCCATATTAAGTCTTGTGAACACTTTAGCACCTTCATTTATTATTTGATCTTTACCAAACTTGCACAGATTGTTAATATCAATAAAACTCGGATTAGTTCGAAAACCAGCCAAATCGGATAAGTAACACCGGAGTTATGGCCCTTGTTTTTCTGCAAAACGCTGTTTTCTCCCTTTTGAACACTTTAGGGTCTTCAATAT
The DNA here is from genome assembly GCA_037043455.1 of Cyrtodaria siliqua. Taxonomy (NCBI): domain Eukaryota; kingdom Metazoa; phylum Mollusca; class Bivalvia; order Adapedonta; family Hiatellidae; genus Cyrtodaria; species Cyrtodaria siliqua. Next base: position 42,868 of record JAWPHD010011771.1, read on the forward strand.
TAATCGGATCTTTACGAAACTTTGCCAATGTCTTTATATCGATGAAAGCTCGGACAAGTTCGAAAACCAGCTAGATCGGAATCATTTCAACGGAGTTATGGCCCTTGTTTTGCTGAAAAATGTCATATAAAGCCTTGTGAACAATCTAGTACCTTCATTTATTATTTGATCTTTACCAAACTTGCATAGATTGTTAATATCAATGAAAGTTCATACAAGTTCAAAAACCAGCCAGATCAAACTAGTAACAGTGGAGTTATGGCCCTTGATTTAGTTAAAAATGCTATGTTTTGCCTCGTTAAGACGATAGGGCCTTCATCTTTCATCCGATCTTTACGATTCTTTACCAGATTGTTAATATCCATGAAAGCTCGGACAAGTTTGAAAACTATCCTTATTGGACTATTTACATTGGAGTGATGGCCCTTGGTTTTCTGAAATATGCTATATCTTGGCCTCATTAAGACGAAAGGGGCTTCATTTGGCCGGATTTCATTGAAACTTTGTTGGGATGATCAATTTCTTGTCTAGTTGTGCAAATCATCGCCGTGTTCCGGTTGAATGATTTTTGGCGGAGATATGGCCCTTTAAAGGTTTTAATCCACTCACTTTGTTCTGTCTAGTTCTCATGAACCCCTGGCCGGATTTAAACGAATCTTTTTAGGGATGATCAATTCCATGTCTAATTGTACAAATCATTGTCGTGTTCCGGTCGAATGATTTTTCGCAGAATTATGGCCCTTTAAAGGTTTTAATACACAAACTTTGTCTGATCTACTTCTCCTGAACCCCTCGCCAGATTTCAATGAAACTTTGCAGGGATGATCAGCACCAAGCCTAGTTGTGCATGTCATCATCCGGTTTACAGATATTTGGCAAAGTTATGGCTCTTTAAAGGATTTTGATATCACCATTTTTTTCCGGGCTAGTTTTCCTGAATCCCTGGCTTGATATAGACGAAACTTGACAAGGATGATCAGTATCAAGCGTAGTTGTGCATATCATCGCCATTTCGGCTGAATGGTTTTTGGCAGAGTTATGGCCCTTTAAATGTTTTCATACACAAACTTTATCCAGATTAAACTCTTCTGAACTCTTTGCCAGATTTCAGCGAATCTTGGCGGGGATGATCGTACTAAGCCTAGTTGCAACTGTCATTGCCATGTTCTGGTTGAATGAATTTTAGCAGAGTTATGAGCCCTTAAAGGTTTTAATTCACTAACTTTGTCTAGAATAGTTCCACTGAACCTCTGGCTGGGTTTCAACGGAACTTTGCAGGGATGATCAGTACCAAGCCTGATTTTTGAAAGACTTATAGCCTCTTATACATAAATCTTATCTTGAGCAAGTAGAGCGTCATAGGCCCTCTTGGGCCTCTTGTTTTATGAAAACGTTTATTCTGGAAAACTCACATACTCTGCTTGGTGTGTGTGCACAGTATACGTATTAAGTTAAAGCTCTGAGAAGTACGTCTTGTTTGTAGTAGTCATGTACTCACTGACCTTTATTGAATTAGCAAAAACAACTTCAAAAGTGATACATACTGAAGGTTAATGAAAACGCACCAGTACAATATATATGTGTTAAACTGTATTACTGAAGTAATGTATAATAATAGGTGATGCCCAACCGTTTTACCGTTCCTAGGAAATCATCCCGACATCACGTTGTTTCAGCAAGATAACGTCAGCCCACACTCAGCTAGAGATACAAGTGTCGTTATCTTGCTGTAATAACGCCAGCCCACACTCAGCTAGAGTTACACGTGTCGTTATCTAGCTAGAATAACGCCAGCCCACACTCAGCTACAAGTGTTGTTTTGTTGCTTGAATAACGCCAGCCCACACTCAGCTAGAGTTACACGTGTCGTTATCTAGCTAGAATAACGCCAGCCCACACTCAGCTACAAGTGTCGTTATCTTGCTGGAATAAGGCCAGCCCACACTCAGCTACAAGTGTTGTTTTGTTGCTTGAATAACGCCAGCCCACACTCAGCTAGAGTTACACGTGTAGTTATCTTGCTGGAATAACGTCAGCCCACACTTAGCTGGAGTTACAAGTGTCGTTATCTTGCTGTAATAACGCCAGCCCACACTCAGCTACAAGTGTCGTTATCTTGCTGGAATAACGCCAGCCCACACTCAGCTAGAGTTACACGTGTCGTTATCTAACTGGAATAACGCCAGCCCTTACTCAGCTACAAGTGTCGTTATCTTGCTGGAATAACGCCAGCCCACACTCACCTAGAGTTACAAGTGTCGTCATCTTGCTGGAATAACGCCAGCCCACACTCAGCTAGAGATACAAGTGTCGTTATCTTGCTGTAATAACGCCAGCCCACACTCAGCTAGAGTTACACCTGTCGTTATCTTGCTGGAATAACGTCAGCCCACACTCAGCTAAAGTAACAAGTGTCGTTATCTTGATGTAATAACGCCAGCCCACACTCAGCTACAAGTGTCGTTATCTTGCTGGAATAACGACAGCCCACACTCAGCTACAAGTGTCGTTATCTTGCTGTAATAACGCCAGCCCACACTCAGCTAGAGTTACACGTGTCGTTATTTTGCTGGAATAACGTCAGCCCACAGTCAGCTAGAGACACAAGTGTCGTTATCTAACTGAAATAACGCCAGCCCACACTCAGCTACAAGTGTCGTTATCTTGCTGTAATTACGCCAGCCCACACTCAGCTACAAGTGTCGTTATCTTGCTGGAATAACGTCAGCCTACACTCAACTAGAGATACAAGTGTCGTTATCTTGCTGGAATAACGTCATCCCACACTCAGCTAGAGTTACAAGTGTCGTTATCTTGCTGGGATTACGCCAGTCCACGCTCAGCTAGAGTTACAAGTGTCGTTATCTTGCATTGATGATCAGTACCAAGCCTAGTTGCGTATATCATCATGTTCCGGTTGAATGATTTTTGAAAGACTTATGGCCCTTATACATAAACCTTATCTTGAGCCAGTAGACGTCCACAGGCCCTCTTGGGCCTCCTGTTTTATGAAAACGTTTATTCTGGAAAACTTACATACTTTGCTTGGTGTGTGTGCACAGTATAAGTATTAAGCTAAAGCTGTGAGAAGTACGTCTTGTTTGTAGTAGTCATGTACTCAACGCCTGCCCACACTCAGCTAGAGATACAAGTGTCGTTATCTTGCTGAAATAATGCCAGCCCACACTCAGCTAGAGACACAAGTGTCGTTATCTAACTGAAATAACGCCAGCCCACACTCAGCTACAAGTGTCGTTATCTTGCTGTAATTACGCCAGCCCACACTCAGCTACAAGTGTCGTTATCTTGCTGGAATAACGTCAGCCTACACTCAACTAGAGATACAAGTGTCGTTATCTTGCTGGAATAACGTCATCCCACACTCAGCTAGAGTTACAAGTGTCGTTATCTTGCTGGGATTACGCCAGTCCACGCTCAGCTAGAGTTACAAGTGTCGTTATCTTGCATTGATGATCAGTACCAAGCCTAGTTGCGTATATCATCATATTCCGGTTGAATGATTTTTGAAAGACTTATGGCCCTTATACATAAACCTTATCTTGAGCCAGTAGACGTCCACAGGCCCTCTTGGGCCTCCTGTTTTATGAAAACGTTTATTCTGGAAAACTTACATACTCTGCTTGGTGTGTGTGCACAGTATAAGTATTAAGCTAAAGCTGTGAGAAGTACGTCTTGTTTGTAGTAGTCATGTACTCAACGCCTGCCCACACTCAGCTAGAGATACAAGTGTCGTTATCTTGCTGAAATAATGCCAGCCCACACTCAGCTAGAGTTACAAGTGTCGTTATTTTGCTGGAATAACACCAGACCACACTCAGCTAGAGATACAAGTGTCGTTATCTTGCTGAAATAACGCCAGCCCACACTCAGCTAGAGTTACAAGTGTCGTTATCTTGCTGGAATAACGCCAGGCCACACTCAGCTAGAGTTACAAGTGTCGTTATCTTGCTGGAATAACGCCAGCCCACACTCAGCTAGAGATATAAGTGTCGTTATCTTGCTGGAATAACGCCAGCCCACACTCAGCTAGAGATACAAGTGTCGTTTTCTTGCTGGAATAACGCCAGCCCACACTCAGCTAGAGTTACAGGTGTCGTTATCTTGCTGGAATAACGCCAGCACACACGCAGCTAGAGTTACCAGTGTCGTTATCTTGCTGGAATAACGCCAGCCCACACTCAGCTAGAGATACAAGTGTCGTTATCTTGCTGGAATAACGCCAGCCCACACTCAGCTAGAGATACAAGTGTCGTTATCTTGCTGGAATAACGCCAGCCCACACTCAGCTAGAGATACAAGTGTCGTTTTCTTGCTGGAATAACGCCAGCCCACACTCAGCTAGAGTTACAAGTGTCGTTATCTTGCTGGAATAACGCCAGCACACACGCAGTTATAGTTACAAGTGTCGTTATCTTGCTGGAATAACGCCAGCCCACATTCAGCTAGAGATACAAGTGTCATTATGTTGCTGGAATAACGTCAGCCCACACTCAGCTAGAGTTACAAGTGTCGTTATCTTGATGGAATAACGTCAGCCCACACTCAGCTAGAGTTACAAGTGTCGTTATCTTGCTGGAATAACGCCAGTCCACGCTCAGCTAGAGTTACAAGTGTCGTTATCTTGCATGGATGATCAGTACCAAGCCTAGTTGCGTATATCATCATGTTCCGGTTGAATTATTTTTGAAAGACTTATGGTCCTTATACATAAACCTTATCTTGAGCCAGTAGACGTCCACAGGCCCTCTTGGGCCTCTTGTTTTATGAAAACGTTTATTCTGGAAAACTTACATACTCTGCTTGGTGTGTGTGCACAGTATAAGTATTAAGCTAAAGCTGTGAGAAGTACGTCTTGTATGTAGTAGTCATGTACTCAACGCCTGCCCACACTCAGCTAGAGATACAAGTGTCGTTATCTTGCTGAAATAATGCCAGCCCACACTCAGCTAGAGTTACAAGTGTCGTTATTTTGCTGGAATAACACCAGCCCACACTCAGCTAGAGTTACAAGTGTCGTTATCTTGCTGGAATAACGCCAGCCCACACTCAGCTAGAGTTACAAGTGTCGTTATCTTGCTGGAATAACGCCAGGCCAGACTCAGCTAGTGTTACAAGTGTCGTTATCTTGCTGGAATAACGCCAGCCCACACTCAGCTAGAGATACAAGTGTCGTTATCTTGCTGGAATAACGCCAGCCCACACTCAGCTAGAGATACAAGTGTCGTTTTCTTGCTGGAATAATGCCAGCCCACACTCAGCTAGAGTTACAGGTGTCGTTATCTTGCTGGAATAACGCCAGCACACACGCAGCTAGAGTTACCAGTGTCGTTATCTTGCTGGAATAACGCCAGCCCACACTCAGCTAGAGATACAAGTGTCGTTATCTTGCTGGAATAATGCCAGCCCACACTCAGCTAGAGATACAAGTGTCGTTATCTTGCTGGAATAACGGGCCAGCCCACACTCAGCTAGAGATACAAGTGTGGTTTTCTTGCTGGAATAACGCCAGCCCACACTCAGCTAGAGTTACAAGTGTCGTTATCTTGCTGGAATAAGGCCAGCCCACACTCAGCTAGAGATACAAGTGTCGTTATCTTGCTCGAAAAACGTGACGTCGGGAGTAACGGTGGGTAAAACAGTTGGACATACCCGGTATTAAAATGTGTGACTTTCGTTTTTTATCCTTCTGACTTTCATTTAACACTATACACATGTTTAGGAATTTTGAAACACTCAATGTTCGTAATTGTTTATTAATAGCCTTCAATTTTAAAATATGCAATTATCATTATATAGTACTTTAGCAATGCAAGCAAGTTAACACCCATATAATCTATATATACTTGTGCGTTTTCATTGACCGCCATTATATTTTAAAATGGGGATAATACTTTATTGCATCAATTTATCAAAAAATATCATTATTTTAAGCAAACATTACCTTACCGCACAGTTTTTAAATTACAAATAATAGATGGAATCATTTAATGAAAACCAAATTATCTCCAGTCCTTTTTATAACTTCTTACCATCATTTAGGACAAAATATATACAACACATATGTTGACGCAAGTTCTTATTCTCTGTTTATATTTCAGAGCCTGTTTACACCAATGACAAGAACTTATTAAGCTCGCATCATTATTTGCATGTTTTGTAGCGTATTTGCTTGGACTATTTCATGCTTGAAACAAGAAGCATTCGGCAAAAGTTCTTTGTTTAGTAAAGTAAACGCATGCATGTCCTGTGGTTTAAACATAATGACCAAAGAAAACGAGAACTACATTAGACTGGTAGTGCTGATGTCGGAAGGTGCGGGTCTTGTAGCCAAGGAAACATTGGAAAGAGAAGCGAAGAAAACTTCAGATGGAGATATCGATGTATATCTAAAGGAGAACACCGAGTCAGTAAAGCAACTGAAGAATGATAAGGTTATTACGGAATTGCAGTATGATGTTCTATTTCCAAAAGATCAGTCCAATACTGATCTGAGCCAATGGAACGCTTCAACGTTATGCGTCGTATGTCTACAGCTGTTCGGGAACTCCTTAAATGCTTTCGAAAAGCGCGGGCTTGAGGAAATACTTGAAGTACGAAAGAAATTACTGGACATTTTTCAGGATCTGAGCGCCGACGACACACTGTTTCAAACTCTCTGGGTGCGCCTTACCACTGCCATAGGCACCCTATTGGTTGGAGCAGCACCGGAAGTAATCAAAAAGGGAAATGATGTCATGTGTAACCTATACAGTGGTCGCTTTGACACGGATTTGGCAATGAGAATCCTTCATAAAATGAAGGATGAAGTGATATCAATAAAAAAAGCTGAACCAAGCACAAGTGTATCAAGTGCGTCAAGTGCATCCGGTAAGTGTCTTCGAGTCACATTTCCTTACTTACCCGTCAGTTTACTGATAGTGCTTTTAATAATGAATAGGTATTTATTACCTACACACCAGCACATTTATGTAGATACAGCGATTCACTGCATCAAAACCATAACATAATTTAATGATTTACTACACGTCTGTAAACTAGCACAAATCATGCAAACACGAGGATTTACTGCCTGAATAACAGCATTATAATTTATAACCTGAAAATCATAACATACTAATAATTTATTACCTGAAATCTAGCACATATCATGCACACGATTTTATATGAATATGATCACATATTGTGCAAATACAATGATTAACTACCTGAAAACCGTAACAATAATGTACTACCTGAAAATTTTAACACTAATTTACTGCTTAAAATCTAGCATATATCATGCAAACAGAATGATGTACTTAGTGAAAACTAGCACAATATTACGTACTGATTTACTACCTGAAAACTGGCATATATCATGCACATCATAGTTATTTCCGAAAATAATCAATGGACGCGTTACAAGACCCTTTAAAGATGAACATTGTCCTAAATCAACAAATCCGTTAAATATCATTATAAATACGATGTTTACTATGCTATTGATGTATGTTTAGTGAAAAAATATTTTTAAAGATAAAAATCGAAAAGGCGAACAGGCATTGCTAAAAAATCCAAGGGGGGAAAACTCTTCCTCGTATAACCGGAAGTGACGTCATTGGGAACAAAAAGACCCTGTTATTTAAATTTAAACTCGGTTTCATGTTCTTTTTACACTTTTTCTTATTTTTTTATTTCCTTAATTGCATACTGTTAATTCAGTTATAACTGATGATGCTGAAAGAACAATCTGGATTTGAACTAAATTATTAATACTGTAATATATATGTGGCGTGGGATGGTGGGATTTGATGAAATTGTCTCTATGCTGAACTGTAACTTAATGTCTATTGTTCGGTGCGCAGGTTCAGACAAAGGGTTTTCAGTATTAAAGGGAATGTAGCGACACAGCCAAACTAGCTCTGTTATTGAGAGTTCTGAAAAACTTGGAAAAGGGTGAAAGAATTATCAAAATCGGATGATCAACAAAAAAGATATGACCATTTAAAGGTTGCTCTAAAACGAATATGGGAGCCGCCATTTTTAGAACTATGGCGTCATAGTTCCATATTACCATATATGATATTGATAAATATCATTTGAAACGAAGAAAATCACTGCAAATGAATGATTTTTTTACTGGTCATATAAAGCATTACTGCCATTAAGTATTACATATTTTTCATACAGTTGTTGTCATTTTTTCCCTATAAATCAGTAAATTTTCACATTTATAAATATTCCATATATGGTAATTTAGAACCGTGATGTCATAGCTCTCAAAATGGCGGCTTCCATATCGGTTTCAACAGAAACTTCAAATGATCATATCTTCTTTGTTTATCATCCGATTGTGCTAATTCTTTCACCCTTATTCAAGTATTCAGAACTCTCATAAATACATATGGTTTGTCTGTGTCGCTACATTCCCTACATAAGCAGTTATAAAAAATCTTACATAAATTATTTATCATTAGAACTGGAATTTGTAGAGTTAAATAAAAAAATCGGACGAGAAATAAATATTTTACAGTCAAAATGCTTTTTGATTGGGCTTTATTCATGTAAAGTCTATTGCTGGGACAGCTGAAAAATAAGAAATCTCAAATAGCTTCAGTTAGCCGTCTGTTTTGCTATAAAACTTTCAGAGTGTCTTAATTGACATTTATCTGAGACATTAAAACCACTTTTGCATAAAAAAAAATCAAAAAAAAAAATCAAATACTTGATGCATCAGACTTTTGCATTGCAAATCTGACAAATACGACTTTAGCACGTGACATTTGTATTTCTCAACCGATTTGGAAAAGCGAAGAATTTTTATTTACCACTAAAACTATTGTTTCACTGATGTGTTACTCAATACAAGCGCCCCAAACAATAAGTCATTGCCAGGTGGTATGGGTAAAGTTGCAACATTGATTGGAATGCTGATCATACTCAGAGATTTACCGAGATTTTGATTTGATTGATTGTATATTTAATGATTTTTTGCTTAAACTCAGTATAGTCAGAGGGTTTATAACTGTTTAGAGTCGGGCCCGTTAATGATACTGGCCCGAAGAAGCTAAACTAGATGTTATACATGTATATAGTTACACCAGATCAATATAACATCCTCCGTCAATTACCTGTTTATTTGTATCTAAATTACATGCACAGTTTTCATATCAGCTTCATAATCATCTACACAGCATGTATGTTACATTTACCTGTTCGACTTTTGTATCTTCTGTATCCACACCCAGGCGGCGATGACGATTTACCCGTACAGGGAGCCGTCCGTATGCGACTAAAGTGTTCCTCGATGAAGGGATTGATGAATGTGTGGGAAATGGTAAACGGCGGCGCTGCACAAGAAAGCTTGGACAAACTATCGGCGATTTTGTCAGAACAAGTGGGATCACCCATAACCCTGCAGGCAACCATTAATGTCAACCAATTCAAAGAGGCGGTGGACTCGGCCGGTATGTGTGTCTTATTGGCTTCACCCGGCCGGTATGTGTATCTTAGTGGCTTAACTCGGCCGGTATTTGTGTCTTAGTGGCTTAACTCGGCCGGTATGTGTGTCTTAGTGGCTTCACTCGGCCGGTATGTGTGTCTTAGTGGCTTCACTCGGCCGGTATGTGTGTCTTAGTGGATTCACTCGGCCGGTATGTGTGTCTTAGTGGATTCACTCGGCCGGTATGTGTGTCTAAGTGGTTTCACTCGGCCGGTATGTGTGTCTTAGTGGCTTCACCCGGCCGGTATGTGTGTCTTAGTGGCTTCGCTCGGCCGGTATGTGTGTCTTAATGGCTTCACTCGGCCGGTATGTGTGTCTTAATGTATTCACTCGGCCGGTATGTGTGTCTAAGTGGCTTCACCCGGCCGGTATCTTTGTCTTAATGGCTTCACCCGGCCGGTATGTGTGTCTTAGTGGCTTCACTCGGCCGGTATGTGTCTTAATGGCTTCACTCGGCCGGCATATGTGTCTTAGTGGCTTCACCTGGCCGGTATGTGTGTCTTACGGGCCATGTATGACGGTCGATTTTTTTGTGTAGAGGCAGACCACCCCATTTCTCCTGGGTAGAACCACTACTGTATACCTCCCACCATCCGGAAGATTCGATTCACCGATTATTAGCCCGCCTAAGGTGAGCTCGTTCGATCCCTCTTCGTCCATCGTCCGTCCGTTCGGCGTTAACGTAAATTTGCTTTAAAGGACCTCTCAGCTTGATTATAAACTTCACATGGATGTTTCTTAGATCAGTGTCTTTGTAGTTTAATATAAGGTCAATGCGGCACCAAAGATGGTCGCGTTTTTTATATATGTTCAAAATATCATGTCATTATTCTCCAGAATCACAAAACAGATGTATCAATGAATATTAACCCTATAGTTTCTAGTTTGTTGAAATGAAGTGACTGGTGATAAAAATGTCCCCACCCCAGGGTTCTAAAGTTTGTATATAGAAGTTTTACACGGTTAACCTAGATATATATATAATCATTCGAAAATCGGTTTCTATAAACCACAAGGTATATAATAGGGCATTTACGTATTACATAGGTTTTAAGTCATGTACCAAATTTGTTCAAATGATGTCCCTGGGGTCAACTCTGGCTCCTCCATGGGATCATAGTTTTAAAAAGACTTCTCTCCAACCTTGTCTTGTCGTGCCCTTATGGTTTATTCTCTTGTTGCACCGGATTCATGGAGTATTTTTTGGCTTTGTAGGCTTTTGTTTTTACATGTTTATATACATGATCATCTTTGTGTCGTACTTATATTACCTGTTAATGCTGCCTAGTTTGTTAGAGGATATAGCCTGGCGGGGACTTCTTTATTTACACTGTATCGGGATGTAATGGGATGACAATAGGGTTATTGTAAGGTTTGGTAATCCTAGAACATGGTCTAAACCAACAGCGGCCATTTAGGTCACTGACCGTTCCAAGGTGGTGGTATCAAACAGTTGATGTTTGTGATGTCATTTACCTTGCCTTATTTATCCTTGTAATTATATTCTGTTTTCATGCATCTTGTTAGTTGACTGTGGTCCTTGAATGCTTTCCTGTTCGACTTTTATATCTACTTTGATACTGGAACATCTTCAAAACATTTCTACAAATATACAAGAGCTAAAGGTCTAATATTTCTCATGTAGAATTAGCTTAATGTCCTCTACCAAGTTAGTTCAGGTTATTTCAAATAGTTGCCCAGGTGTCACATGTTCGACTTAGACGTCTGGTTACCAATTACTAGAGCGTCTAGTTTGTTCAAATGAAGTCACTGGGGTTAAAAATGGTCCCGCCCCGGGGGTCCAGAGTGTATATACATATATATTACATGGTAAACATAGACTTATATAGGGAAACATTAGACAATCGTTTTCTATTACAAAACACTGCATAGAATAGAGCATCCATATATTACATGTAGCATAAGTTAAGGACATATATCAAATCTAACCCTGGCCCGGGGATCGCCCATAATTTCACAAAGGTTTATATTGAAACACCTTCAAAACATCGTATTCTCTCTTTCAAGTTTATATCGACAAGTGTGTTAATATAGACTTCTAAAGGGAAACATTTGAAAATCTTCTCTGAAACCACAAGGAATATAGCTCTCATATTGTGCATGTTCTGTATCTTTTTTGAAATGGCGACACTGGGGTCAAATTTGGGGTGGGGGATTGGAGTGGAGTTGGTCACAGTTTTACAAGGAGTTATATAGGGCGTTCCTTAAAAAACTTCTTCACTGAAATTTCAAAAGTCTAATATGTTACACGTAATATTATCTTATGGTCACCTAACAGGTGTGTTAAATGTTGTTCAAATGGTGTCACAGATGTCATGTTCTACTAAACGTATATAGGGAAAACATGTAAATTATTCTCTGAACCACGAGGCATATATTAGATATTGTTTCTTTATTCTGTTGTAACTGCAGATTTGATCCCGCCTCGTGGGTCACAGTTTTACAAAGAGTGATAAAAGAAAATCTTTAAAAACAATCTTCTTCTTTAAAACTACATGAGCTAGAGGTTTACTATTTTGTATGTAGCTAACGTTTATGTTTCATATCCACACTAAAAAGGGAATCTATTGAAAGCAGAACATTAACAAGAAAAGTAGCATATTTTTCAAATGTTGACACTGAGGTCAAATTTAGCTCCAGCAGTAAATATTTCTTTGAAGTCAAACGGGATAGAGCACTCATATTTTGCACGAAGCATAATAGTATGGTACTCTAGCTTGTTTGTTTAAAATGGTAACACCAATGGTCAAATTTGGCCCCAACACTAGAATCTAATTTGGCCCCATCCAGGGTGTCATTGTTTTCAATAGGGTTAAGTAGAAAAATATTTCAACCGTTTCTGAAATTACAACAGATAGAGGTCTAATATCTTAGGTGTAACATAAGCCTATGGTCCTCTGCCAAAGTTTGTTTGTGTGGTGACCATTGATTAACTTATCCCTACACTGTTAGATTTTATGAAACCCGAATCGAAGGCCGATGACGAAATGAAATGATATCACACAGGTTGGAATCTTTACATAACCGCTGCTTATCATCATGTCCAAGCAATATTGATAGATATAATTGAAATTATTGTAAATAAATGTTACATCCCTTAGATTATCCAATTGTTTCCGGACCGGAAATCCTTCACAATGACGAAAGATTGACGTAACATGCGCAAGTTGACTTTTTTTATTCTATTTGTAACAGCAAACCAGCTCGATGAATTGGAAGAAGACAAGAAAAACAAGAGTGAACCAGATGAGAAGAGCACACCTGAAAAGGAGAATAAGTCGGATTCAGAAACTAGCGTGGAATCGCAAAAAAGTGGGAATAGGAAATAGTGTTGCCTATCGATGGACATACACACATAACAGTACGACAACGGTGTTTAATGTACGAACAGTGATTATTGGCAATGTTAAACAAAAAGAAACAAGACTAACCGGATGATTCGGTTTGGTTGAAGATGTACGTGTAACTTACTGAAATAAATACAGAGTAATAATAAATACATCCGATGAACGTCATTGGTAATCGATAATATATTACTGCAATATTTCACTGCTTTCTGGATTTGAGAGCGATGACCAATCTATATTCTTGATCGCAGCCACATATGAAATACTTTTTTGGGGGGGATTTTAGGACGATGACGAGTCTGAAATATACTTTTTCTTTTTTTTCTGGATTTGGGTCGCCAGCCAATAATTATATATAAAACAACCGAATAGTTCTTCTCATGTCTTTGAGATTGTCAAGTTTAATACATCAAAGTCTTTGAGGTTGCCAAGTTAGATATCAAAGTATTTGAGGTTGCCAAGTTAGATATCAAAGTATTTGAGGTTGCCACGTTAGATATCAAAGTATTTGAGGTTGCCATTTTAGATATCAAAGTATTTGAGGTTGCCAAGTTAAATAACAAAGTATTTGAGGTTCTCAAGTTGTATATGAAAGTATTTGAGATTGTCAAATTAGATACGAACGTCTTTGGGGTTGTCAGGTTATATATGAAAATCTTTGAGGTTGTTGGGGTCAAGTTAGATATAAACTCTTTGAGGTTGTCAAGTTAGATATGAACGTCTTTGGGGTTGTCAAGTTAGATATAAAGTAGTTGAGGTTGTCAAGTTAGCTATAAAAGTCTTTGAGTTTGTCAAGTTAGATATAAACGTCTTTGAGGTTATCAGGTTAGATATGAAAGTCGTTGAGGTTGTCAAGTTAGAATTGAGTCTTTGAGGTTTTCAAGCTAGATATGAAAGTCTTTAAGGTTGTCAAGTTAGATATGAATGACTTTGAAGATGTTCAAACTCAATATTCACTGCTCTCGTCAAATAATAAATAAACAACGCTGTGCATGGCTTAAAGATGCGTTTGATTTTCTATTTGTTTTCATGGAAAAAAGAGTTTGCAGTTGTGTTTGTTTGTTTTTGTGTATTTGTTTGGAGCCTGTGTTACTTTTCAAGATAGTTTTTGTTTAATGATAGTTTTTTTGTTTAATTGTTAATATTTTTTGAAAAGAGATTGTTGTTAAGGATTATATGGGTATTTTCCGTAATTGTTTTGGTGTGTTAACTTCGACGAATTACATGCTGTATTCTTGTAATCTTTATATTAGATAAAAACGCATTTTGTTTTTAAAAAAGTTATAGTGTGTACACTAGATTTTTTCAAGAAAAATCTTAGGTTTTAAAAATGTTCCGATTTATGAAAACGAATGTCGTATCAATCAAACTATGGTAGCACCATGTTAGAACCGATCCTATGTTCAGTATTTATTGACATTCACACTAGCGTTTGTTTAGTGCTGTGTGGCGGCTATAAAATGTTGCTCCGAATACAAATCAGTAGTGTTATTACCTACTGGTCCGTTGGGATCATCAAGCACAATGTTTGTGGCTTTAAAAAATAGAATACCGCTTAAGCCGGTGCTAGTGGGCGTGAGGGAATGATGCACCATATATTAATTAGCTCTCATGAACAGACTCAATAAAACCGAGTCTGTTACTTTTCTCCTTTGTTTGTGTTTGTTGATTCCAAGGGATCACATTTTCAGTAATTATTGTTCAGGTCTAAAATTGGAATTAACCCTAGATTTTGACTGACATCGAGCTAAAATGCTGGTTGCAGAATGTAAATAATGAGTCAATGTTAAGCTCATTTATCAAAATTAGGCCTTTTTAGAATACACCATATCATTATTTGTAAGTCGGACACCTACACTTCTACGAAAAGCCTGATGTAACCATTATGCCAACATACATAGTTTATGATTGGTGTTTTCTCTAATGTACGACGTCTTGAAATATCCGAGAAATTCGATAATTGGAACAAATATGGAATCTGTCGATATATAAAAATGTGGTGTGATGCAATGTTACCATAATGTCATTAACGTTTATTGCGTTAAAAATCATACAATAACTGTAATTAATTCCTACTGGTTTGTAGTAGTTGCTTTTTGTTGAAGGATTACACTTTTAATTGTAAATTTTCCTTTAATTGCAATACTACGCCTATGGTTTGCATTTTAACACAGTTCAAAATAGCCTACATTAGGATGATACAATAAAACAATGATTTGGTTTATAAGCACATACAGTCAACTTAACTACAATATCAGTTTCGTAATCAAACTGGAAATGTGTCCATGGTACACGGATGCCTTTCTTTAGCGCTGTAAGTCACATAAAAATGAACTGGAATATTAAACTGTTTTCTTTCGTACTGACAGATGGACGGAGGTGTGTAGGGACAAGTGTAGCTCTATATGACCGCTCCACGCTCATGGCGCGGCAAAGATTGTACGGTTTAATGCAATTTTCATCACTTAATACACTTAGGTTGAGCCTTTAGATCAGTTGAGATGAAGAGAGGAGGCCCGAGGCATGATTAGTAGTGACTTCAGTGTCGTGGGTGATACACATTCGGTTTAGAATCTTGCCCAATGCTACATGCAAATTATCAGGACTGTAGCCGTTATAGTTGCAAACAAATCACAGCATTTTTAAAGTTTCTCCGAAATATTTCATATAAAAATATGAGAGCTACTAGGCTAGATATAAATTTAGTTAGCACCAGATAGGCACGAATTTGCATGGATCCTAATGTACAGAAATGCGTAAACTATGACATGGTAAATTATGAAATCAATACTTTGAATTACAGTTTGTTATAATAAAAATTTGTATCAAAAAATGTAAACATTTGCTTTTTAAAAAAAATATAATTAAAACAGTGATGACAATTTAAACTTGTGATGATCTGTTCCATCTTGTGTCCGCCTCGCGTGCAGTAGGTCGTATGTTCATACCAACGATTTTTTAAAAATAGTACCAGTAGCTCCCTTGTTTAACGTTCTACATATAAACGGTAATTCCATGACTGGTCGACAATGTTACTAGGTGCGATATCATGTCATGTGTCTACGGTGGGATATTCCAATGTGTCAGCACTATAACGTTCAGCATTGGCCTCGGTGCTACAAGTAGAAACCTTGAATAGACATTAATCAACACAGCGAGAGGTATTACACTGCTGATGTGTACTTCTCGCCTTTTTACACCACGAGAACGCCAAGACAACGCTACGTCATACAAACAAAACAAGTGGAACCGGAACTCTTCGTTAATTTCCGTAATCGTTATTCCCTAGTGGCGGAATCTGACGACGACGTCCGTAAAACAATCGGAACGTCATTCGGCGTTCCCGCCACTGACGGAAAAGGCCGAGCAATGTTCCGTACTGGGAGATATTTCCCAGTAGAGCAAACGAGTAGATATAGATATTTCCCAGTAGAGCAAACGAGTAGATATAGCTTTTCTATTCCCAGTATTTCCTATATAAATCACAGACAAATATGTAATATTAGACATTAATCAACACAGCGAGAGGTATTACACTGCTGATGTGTACTTCTTGCTGTCGAGCATGAATAGACATTAATCAACACAGCGAGAGGTATTACACTGCTGATGTGTACTTCTTGCCGTCGAGCAGGAATAGACATTAATCAACACAGCGAGAGGTATTACACTGTTGATGTGTACTTCTTGCTGATGGTAAAAATGGGGAATAATGTGTCTGGTAAAAACAAAATTCGGGGCGTGTAATTGAAAACCCATTTATGACTCCGTGACTACTTTGTTTCACAATATTGTTCAAACACAGCGAGAGGTATTACACTGCTGATGTGTACTTCTTGCTGATGGTAAAAATGGGGAATAATGTGTCTGGTAAAAACAAAATTCGGGGCGTGTAACTGAAAACTCATTTATGACTCCTAGACTACTTTGTTTCACAATATTGTTCAAACTCCGTTGACTTGATCTATTGTTATTTTAACTTTCTTTTCTGTTCCTACCCAGATATAATGCTAACTTCTCCGAAAGCTATTTTACGCTTGTGTAAAACCTTGCTCTTATCAATCTGTATAATTGTTCTACACTAGGAGCATATTATATCCTTTGTTATGTAAGGTGCACAGAAATACGAAAGATTAGTTATATTGTTTATGTCGAAATATTGGCTGAACTGGTCCGGACAAATAAAGATATTAAAGGAGTCAAAGTAGGAGATACTGAATATTTAATTCCTCAATATGCCAATGACACCTCTCTTATATTAGACGGCACCGAAAAATCCCTTAAACATGCTCCAATTGTTTTAAAATTCTATGGAGATATTTCAGGTCTTAATGTTAATGTTGATAAAACCAGAGTTATATGGTTTGGGAAAAACAAAGGTTCAAATATAAAATTATGCACAGATACAGATCTTAACTGGAATCAGGGTGAATTTTTGATCTTAGGAATAACAATGTCAACAAATTTAAGGAGTGTGATTGCCTTAAATTATGATAGGAAAATAAACGAAATTAAATCATTACTAATGTCCTGGTCAAAAAGAATCCTCACACCTTTTGGAAAAATCACTGTTATAAAAAGCTTAGCTCTACCAAAGTTAAATCATTTATTTTCATCATTACCTAATCCACCTGAGGAACAGGTCACACTGTTGCAAAAAATGTGTTTTAATTTCCTCTGGAATAACCACCCAGACAAAATTAAGAGATCTGTTGTAACTCAAGACTATGATTATGGTGGACTTAGAATGATCAATATTAAACAGTTCATATATTCTCTGAAATTAACATGGATTAGAAGACTTTTGATTGGAAACAAAAAATGTATGGAAATCCATAAACATATGTACCCATTCACCACCAATATGCTATTTTTCGGTAATGATTATGTAAAGAAAAACGTGCAAGAAATAGGCAATCCTTTCTGGAAGGATGTTTACACAAGTCTTAACATCTTACTAGATGTTAAAAAATCACTGTCATGGAAAGATTTCTTAACACAACCATTATGGTACAATAATAACATTAAGATTGGAAGATCATGTGCTTTTTATAAAATATGGTATGATAAAGGTATTTTATTTATTAATGATATAATGGATAACAATGGTAATCTTCTCTCTTTTACACTATTTATCGAAAAGTTGTCTGCACAGTCACATTTTTTAGAATATGAAGGTATGACTGCAGCAATACGGGACTACCTTCAAAAACAAAATTTCTCTCATCTTGCCATTAATTTAGAAAATCCAGTTTGCCCATCAGTAGTGTCCCTTATAACAAGCTCACAGAAAGGCTGTCGTTCCATTTATGATATACTTAATAAATCAAATGTACATCCAACATCTATAGCCAAATGGGGGCAATATGGTTTAAATATAGACAGAGAATGGAAGGACTTATTCAAAATACCTATCAAATGTACAAAAGACACCAGGTTACAATGGTTTCAGGCAAAAATAAACCATAGAATTACTGCTACAAACATCCTTTTGACAAAAATGAAAATAAAAAATGATAATTCTTGTAGCTTTTGTACAGAGTCTCCAGAAACCATTACACATTTATTTTGGGAATGTAAATATATTAAAACATTTTGGGATATTTTTAAGATTACTTGCAATGATAATAATATAATAATCCAACCGGAATGGACTATAAAAGAAATCATATTTGGGTCTAGTCAATATGATATTGTTTTAAATAAATTAATTTTGCATGCAAAATACTTCATATACAAATGTAAGTTAGATGGAAGATTGCCACTGTTCATTAATTTCAAACCACAAATTAAATACATATATCAAACTGAAAAAATAAATGCAATTAAAAGTATTGCATTTGATAAATTTGAAAAACCTTTGTCGACTTATAAACCTCTACTTAATTAGTTTTTTGTCTTAATTTTTAAGTTACACTGTGCAACACATCTACCTTATTTTTATTTTTTTCTTCTAATCTTTGATATAGAAAAAAAAAAGAAAAGTTCCCAAGCTAACTTATGTTCCCCGCTGTTCCCACTGAATAATGAAGAGTCACACCTCCATGGATAGATCTTGTCTTTTCTTTATATATTTTTATTTTGATAACAGCATTTTTTTTCACACAATCAACTATAGTAAAACTCAGCAGAGATAGTTTGTGGATTTGTATACAAACTGAAACATTCGTACTTGATTATTTTATCTTTGCACTTATCTATGTTAAATCATCTGTTAGGTAAAATATATATGCTGGGTTTTAAAAAACAACAACAAAAAAAACAACATCTTTACAATTATCATTGAAGGGGTATTAAAGTAGCAATATAAATATCTTGACAATTATAATTTTTTTCCGCTTTCAAGTGTGAAAGGGACAAACAGCAATCTGGTTTATTTGTAAATAAAACTTTTGAAAGATCCTCGGTGTCCCTCTTTCAGAAATGTGTATTTTAAATCTTCTTTTGAAATTGTAAAGATGTTTTAAAAAAAACACTCCCTATTTATACAGCTTCTAATTATGATATGCATTTTTGTATGTAAGTATATGTGAAAACTGTTTATATATAAATATGATGCATATTACATACATATCTGTACGGTTTGTTGAGGGGTGGCCCACCCCGACCCTCACAAACCTATTACGGGGTGAATAAATGGATTACCATTCATTTGGTAATCGAAATTAAAAAAAAATATTGTTTATGTATTTGATAATTGTTTACAGACAAGTTATGAAATCATTGAAACATAGCATACTTATTAAAATATGTAAACATCATTATTTACCGCATATATAAGAGACGGGACAAAACTGGTTGTATTACCCATATTTAACATATAAAATATATTTTAAAATATTTAATATTGTTTTATTGAAAACATTATAAGCCCAGTCAACCTTTTTTTATCTGGAAAACTTCAATTTTTGAGACCCAAAAATTAAAAAATAATGACAATAAAATGCAAACAAAAGAAACACTGTAAATTTCAAGTTATGTAATTGAGTTGAATTGAGTTTTATGTAATTGAGTTCCCTGTGGTATTACACCTAACAATTCTTTATAGCACTATCAGTTTAAAGAAATACTAAGAAATCAATTATGGCATTAAATCAGATTTGATATAAACTGAATACAAGTAGATATTTAAACTCGAGCAGGAAGTGTTGCATTGAAGGACCACAGTCAACCAATAACACACATGGAAACAAACAACAACTACAAGGATAAACAACAAGCAAGGTATATGACCTCACAAACATAAACGGGTTGGCAATTGGGCTAGTGTTGCCTGAATTAAATAAAATAAATCAGCTATAAACAAGTATAAAGTATGTCAAATGCTGAATTAAATCGACTCTTTGCTTGCAAAAGCTATACAATCTTGAAGTGCATTAAAGAACATACTGAGATTCTATTACTGGAACGTTCTTATCTCTTAAAATGAAAGATCTCTTAACGTTGCTTACGCGAATGGCGTCTTATTTCCTCTCTATATAAAGAATTTTCCACTCGCGTTTACCATGAAGCAAAGTTACCATCTTTATTTACCCTCGTTATCTACGCCATTTTTATTCTACGCATGACTCACCATGTCAGTCTAATTCTCGAGTAGTTTAACTCTCCCGACAACGCATCCGCCGTCATTGTGATTACTCCGCTCCATGCACAGTCTATGTTATTTATAAAAAACTACCGCCCAAAACATCATTGTATTTTGATTGACAGTATCACTGACTTAACCGCGTCCATCTGACCAATGAAATCTCCCATAAATGCTTCATTGAAATGACGTAAACAAGTACGGTGTCCACGTCACAGTAAACAAAATAATTTGCAGTGGTGTATCTCAGAGTATCTTAGCAATATGTGTAACTGATAAACAACTTTTTATACACTAACATCGTTGTTAGTGTCAGATGTCATAATCGCCGCCTTCTTCCAAAGTCGGCTGGTTGATTGTTTTTGTTCGTTCGCATGACTATTGTCTTCACTATTTACAGTTTCACAATTTGATTCCTTTTCAGAAGAATCTGGATTTGGCTGTCCAATCACTACCATCTCCAGACCTACATTAGCTTGTTCTGCAGCTATGCTTTCATTAATCATTGAGTTCTTCTGGAATGTCATCATAAATTTCTGAACATTCAGTAAAGCATTCCAGTTCATTTGTGCGGGATTAAAACTGCCATCTTGTTTTCCCATCATATCAGCAGACAGGTTACCATTTATCCCATCTATTGTCGACATTGACTTGTTAATCTCCTTCACCAGCTTTCCCGTGGCAGTTTTATTAAGGTTGTATGTCTTGGCGAACCTTTCTTGCATTTCTTTCATATATACCAAGTACGATTTCCTGTAAGCACGCATGGCTGGGTTGTTGTACAACGTATATATAAGAAACCATCTAGTTCTAGCTCGAATACTGACATGTGGTATGTTTGTTGTTTTTTGATTGGCTACAAATATAGAAAAACATATTTGATTGATTGCAAATACAGAAAGAAATGTGAAATGTTGCATTGGCTATAAATACAGAACAAAGAAATAATAATTATATGCTTGTTTACTTTTTAAAAACAACTAATAATTAGTGTAAGGTAGAAGTTAAGAAGACAAACTCATCTAAATGCGTGTTAAAATATTATGTTGCATACGTCTGTGCATGTACTTTAAATAAAGACGAATGAATGTAGTAGAGATAGGAAGCTGCTTTTTTAATGTCCATATTATTTCATTTATACGTCCATTATTGGAGTACGGTAATGTTATTTGAGCAAAATAAATCTGTTCAAGCAATACAAATCGAGGCAGCGAGAATAGTGACTGGTGCAACCAAATTATGCAGTATAGCTAAACTGTATGAGGAAACGAAATGGGAAACTCTCGCTGACAGACGTAAAAAACCCCAACTCATATTATTTTACAAAATGCGCAACAGCCATGCTACGAATTACCCTAGTGAACTGATTCCGACTGATGTGCACGATCGAACTGGTTATAACCTAAGAAATCTTAACGACATTTCAGTTTTATCTGCGAGGACTAGTTTATACCGGGATTCTTTTCTCCCATCAGTTATTCGCAACTGGAGGACATAAGGAACAGCGCCACCTTACAAATGTTCAAGTTATCCCTAAACTCCAACTTATCCAAACCCCCAACATACTATTATACTGGAGACCGCCAAGGACAAGTATTACATGCTAGACTCAGACTTGAATGTAGTTCCCTTGGTCAACATTTACACAATCGTTCCTTAATAGACAATCCAAACAGCACTTGCGGTCTAATAGAAACAGCATATCACTATTTATTAATTTGTCCAAGATATATTTATCAAAGACGAGCTCTTTTTTTACACATTTACCATGTATTTTATCTCAACAGAACTTACTGTTTGGGTCAAATAACATTTCGGACCAATATAATGCCCACGTTTTCAAAAAAGACCAGTCGTACATATTAGCAACGAAACGATTTACAAACTAGCAATGTGTCAAGCTTATTCCTAGTGGGACTGATGTGACTGGTGAAATCATTCTTGTTATACATCTTTATCGATAGGTCAGGTCGAAACGTATTACTAAGCAACATATTAATATGACAGGACATTGTATGTCGTGCACTGAATCTGTTTTACAATCATTATTTCTAAATGTTAAATTTCATCAAATGCCATTTTACATCATATGCTAACATTTATAATACATTATTAGTTAATTATTAGGATTGTAGACAGGGGACATGGGCTCACATTCCCTGCCTGGAAATTATATTCCTCCGAGCCGTTAGGCGAGGGGGATTATATATTTCCAGGCAGGGAATGTGAAATGGGCTCACATTCCCTGCCTGAAATGGGCTCACATTCCCTGCCTGGGAATATATATTTCCAGGCAGGCTCGGATTCGGGTGAATATATATTTCCAGGCAGGGAATGTGAGCCCATGTTCCCTGTCAAGAATCCTAATAACGAATTTGTCATACTTCAAAGTTGTAACCATTTATTTAAGAAAAAAAAAAGCCAAAAACACGATTTCATTTTTATTGCGCTAAAAGTGTATTTGTTTTGGCAATTTTACAGATAATAAAACATTAACATAGTGATAAAATACGTTATTTTATTAAACAATCCGCCAAATGTAATGTAACGACGTTAGAGCGATGACGTCACGAAAATAAACAACGTCAAGCTAGAGGCACGTTACGGGGAAATTGTCGCAATAAAAATGAAATCGTGTTTTGGCTGTTTTTTTCCTTAAATAAATGGTTATAACTTTGAAGTATGACAAATTCGTTATTAAGATTCTTGACAGGGAACAAAGGCTCACATTCCCTGCCTGGAAAGTATATTCCCCCTCGCCTAACGGTTCGGGTGAATATAATTTCCAGGTAGAGAATGTGAGCCCATGTCCCCTGTCAAGAATCCTAATAACTAATAATGTATTAGTGGACGTAACGAGATGTAACGTTAGGTATTAGTGAACGTAATGAGAGGTAACGTTAGGTATTTGTAGACGTAATGAGATATAACGTTAGGTATTAGTTGACGTAATGAGAAGTAACGTTAGGTATAAGTGGACGTTGAGATGTAACGTTGGGTATTAGTGAACGTAATGAGATGTAACGTTAGATATTAGTGGACGTAATGAGACTCTATGTCAGCGGAACATTAATAAAGTAAAAGAAAAAACATCAGACATTGATGAATACATTCAGAACTCTTAAAATCTGTAGTCGCATAAAGTTATCGTTAATACACGTTCACAAGGTTTCGAATCACGAACTATTTCACAATTAAACAATGCATACTATTTATAATATTGACCGCCTACTAAAATCCCTCCTTTTTCGATGGAAACGGGCATTATAAGTAGGGGAAAACTGCCCATTTCTATTCGATTTTGTGGTTATATGTATAAGAAGCGTATTAGTAGGTTTTACTGGATCACTGATGAACATTTTCGAAATTTCGACTCTATGCTTACACTTTGTGAGCAATGAAAACAGTCGATCAATAAAAACAGCTGTACCCTTGACCTGTTTAGTAAACAGACAAGAACTTTCTTACATGTCTTGTGACCCCACGTTTTCTGGTGATTTTTCAAGTGGAAAAATAGTTTTCTATATGAACATTACACTGCTGCATTATCCACACTTGAGTTGAATTTGCAGCAAATCATTAATATGTGACACTTTAACATTGGTGTCTATGGGGAAAATAATTAGTGCTTTCATACCTTATACACCATGCAAATGGCATCTTCCGAAACAAGGGACGTAATCCTGCAACTATTACATTCGGTCAACTTAAATATAACTTCCAGTGGCATTTTCATTACTTCAATATCATTTTTTGTCCAACGAGCATCATATTAATTAAAATCGTTGAATAAAAGTGATATGATCAATTTAAGTGATATGTTCAATTTATCTAACGAGTTAAAAAAATTAATATTAAACCGGAACTCATGTGAGGTCCTCAGTATAAGATTCTAATATTATCTACTATTATTTACAGTAAGACATACTCATGGTCAATGAAAACGCACCACACAATAAATCCTTTTAAAAGTTAAAATTTGAGGCATTTTGGACAAAATATGACAAAATATATCCATCTATCCAAATAACGAGTCAGCATTAAAATGTGTTTACGTGCATATCTGACTTTAGTGCATTCCACATTGTTGTTATGAAATGCACGTGCATTTGCGGTTTTATTCAGTTACATTGCTCAAAGAAATCAAGTTCTCAAAAAATATTGTTGGCTTAATACTGTCAGACGTCAAACAATACAAAGGCCAGTAAAACCAAATTAAATTTATTCCGAGACAGATTAATGCAGCTTGAAATGTAGCGAAACTGTTTCCTTTTTATGATTATCCATAGTAAACACTGTTAAATGACAAGGTAAAGAACTGTGTAACTGCTTGTCATAAAGTCTAATCATAGACATGTGAGACATGTTAGGTATCAATATACAATACTTAAAAAATAGAAAATATTGGTTCAGCAGTTGTATTCCAAATGATTAAAATAATCAAACAGCATAAACAGATAGAGTTAATGATGAGTTTTCATTGGCCGTCAGTATATAATAATACATTTAAAATCACATCTACCTAGAAGTCCAACTGCATCTTCTTTGTGGTCCAGCTTTGACTGCCTTTCTCGACATTCCAGCATGAGAATTCTCATAAAAATAATCATAACAGGATGTGTGTGGGCACACTCAACATGGATGAATCCAACATAGGCAGCAAAACCTGGGGAAATCAAAGGATTAAAACAGTAGATACAAAAGTCGAACAGAATATTTAGCATTCACAGTACGAAGTCAACCAAAAATAGGTTTTTAAAATAATCACCAATAACAAGGAAAATAAAAGCAAACTGTGTGACACAAAACATATAAACAGGCTGACAACAGGCTGACAACATGCTGACAACAGGGTTACAGTCTTGGAACGGTCATTGGCAGCACAAACACTAAAGCACATTAAATAATGAACGGATTACAAACTGGGTATAAACTGCATAACAATTATGTATGCACATAAGAGCATTAAGAGGTTTGTTGAACCCTAGAACCTGGTTTAAACTCCAGTGGCCTTTTTTGCCACTGACCGTTCCAAGGAGGTAGCCCTCTTGTCAACCGTTGTTTGTGTTTGTGACTTCATATGCCTTTATGTCTTATTAACATTGCGATTCATGTTTGCCGTTATGCGTGTTTTTGGGTTTACTTTGTTCTGTGAAAGCTGCATTTCCTGTTCAACTTTAATACTTATTGCAAAAACACACAATTTATAAATTATAATTATGTCAAAAACTGCTTTTGATTCCGTATTGCCATTTTAATTTACTTATTAGGTACCCATAAAAATAGATTACTACATTTATATTATAAGCACAAAATGGTTTGAATTGTCTCCTGTTTCACTGTTTAAAATTGAATTATGAGTTACCAATTACAATGAGTACATTTATGTAGCTGCATTGCTTCCTAGAACATGTATATATGAATACAAGGATATATGAATATAAGTACGCGTGTATTGTCACCAGGTTCTGCAATCTAAACGCAATTTTGGCAAAACATAATATTGTGTACAACTGTTTAAATCACTGGTAAAATATCTGATAATCTGGATAAACACTTCACACAGATGTTTGTGTTTTGACTCCGATTTTGTGTGTTGACACAGATGTTTGTGTGTTGACACAGATTTGTGTGTTGAGAACGTT
The DNA here is from genome assembly GCA_037043455.1 of Cyrtodaria siliqua. Classification (NCBI taxonomy): domain Eukaryota; kingdom Metazoa; phylum Mollusca; class Bivalvia; order Adapedonta; family Hiatellidae; genus Cyrtodaria; species Cyrtodaria siliqua. The sequence goes on from JAWPHD010011771.1 coordinate 68,968, forward strand.
TTAGTTAAAAAGCAAAGGTTCACACTTTTAATAACGATACCAGATGTCTCGTGTATCGGGGAATATACCTATTTCCCCTGGGGCGGCTCAAAATAACTTAAACGATGTGTTCATTAGCCGGCAAACAACAGTTCAAAGTAAATTTTCGACGATTTACGCGCACTTCATCAGTCGTACACCCCATCTGGTTTAGTGGTTTTAGAGGAGACATGGTAACGAACAGACGGACGGACGACCAAAAAGGCTTTAAAAGGCTTTACGGCCTTTTTAAAAGTTGGGGGATAACATATATGTGACCCAGGGTCAGACGGCTAACCGTTATAATACTGATAAAACAATGGTCCTATATAACAAAAATGAGAAAAATGGTTAAATAGAAATCACAGCATCCATACGCAAAGTATGTCAACACTGTATTATAAACAAAGAGAAAATTAATTATACAATGAAATGGACAATACACAATACAAAGAGGGTGAAGACAGGGTTACCGACTTGGCAAGGACAATACGCAATATGGCCCACAGTTAGCTTAAATCGATTTTAAGTGTTCGCAACCTCGCTAATATCCTGTCTTCAGCGCTCAGATTGACAAGACGGTGTATAACAAAACTAGATCCCATTAAAAGGAATTCTCTAACAATAAAGTCCACATCCAGAGAAACTAACTAAAGAAACACATACAAAATAATAAACATCTCATGATGTATCCAGAATCATACTGAACAACCATAGTAGTTGCAGCTAAAGAGAAAGCCAGTCTAGGGTACGACCAGAAAACCCGAGGGACGAAAGCTCATGCACCCACCTCCCTTAGTTGGGTTTTCAGTAGGTCCCGAGAGGTAGTCCAGTCATCGCACAAGTGAAAAGTGAAGCGTAATGACTGATTGTAGAGGAGTCAATCACTAAACATGCAGTGCGCTGTAAAACCAAAGGGTTATATCCTTCTCTGACGAACTTCCTGATTAAATTTGTAAAGCGGTCAGGAAATCCGCCATACCCCTTTAACTTTCGAAGTTTATAGACCACATCTCCATTAAATGAGGGTTGTGATATGCTTAGTCGCAGAAGTGTTTTAAGGTTGGTGTTGTACTTTTCCAGCAGGCCCTCGTTGTGTCGGTAGAATTTAGAGAAAGATCTACGTAGTTTGTGATAACGAAAACCCTGCTGAAGAAGTTTACTTGTAATAACTTGATTTCGATCATTGAAGTTTATAACATCAGTACACGCTCTAGCAAATCGAATGAGCTGCGAGATATACACCCCGTATGAGGTAGCACGAGGTATATCTCCATCCAGGAGTGGATAGTTAACGATGTTAAAATTGAATAATCTCTCTTATCATAGATTTTAGTATGAATACAATCATTTGAAATCGAGATATGAAGATCGATAAATGCTGCTACTGTATCCGAACTGTTGGCTTTATTCAACGAGAGCTCTGGTGGATAAATGTTAGTAACCATATGAGCAAAGAACGGATATCAATATTGTGTATGTCATCAAGATACCGAGAAGTGTTATTAAAGGCATCAATAATTTCACCCTGGCTAGCAGGTGACAAACTCAACATAAAATCTCTTTCATAGCAGTACACAAATAAATCTGCAACAAGTGGCGCACAGTTAGTACCCATAGGAATACCATCAACCTGGCGGTAAACAGTTTTACCGTATCTTATAAAGATGTTATCCAGAAGAAAAGATAAGGCTCTACAAACATCAGTACAAGTCCACAAATTATACTTATCATTGGGGGCGTTAGTAAAGAAAGCCCTGACATTATTACAAGCTAGAAAAGTTGTACCTTCTCTAGCAAATGTCTTCTGAATAAGCTGAAGCAATTTTTCTTTGATAAGATTATGTGGTAGTGTAGTATACAGAGTAGAAAAGTAGGTGCTTAGAGAAGAGGCATGAAAATGCTTACCCCGTAGTTTGTCAAGAACTTCTCCAGAGTTTTTGATAGACCAAAACAGATTGATTCCGGAGTTCATCCCATCAAAAAGAAATATCTAACAATGAAGTCCACATGCAGATAAATTAGGAAACGATACACGTATACTCGTATAGGTTATTGTAAAATCATATAAAGCATAATTAGAAACTATGTTTCCAGAATTGTACTGAACTATCACAGCAGTTGCAGCCAAAGAGAAAATCAATCTAGGGTACGACCATAAAACTCGAGAGACGAAAGTTCTTGCACCAACCTCCAAGGGTTATACGGCCATCGCACAAGAGAAAGCTGACGCGTATTGACTGACTATAGAGGGGTAAATCACCAAGCATGAAGTGCGTTGTAATACTAAAGGGTCTTATCATTTTCTGACGAATTACCTTTTAATTTTGTGAAGCGTTAAGGAACTTCTTCAGACCCCTTTAATTTCCGACGTTCATAGATCACATCTCCATAGGATAAGGGTTGTGATATTCCTAGTTGCACAAAGGTTTTAGGTTGGTGTACTTCTCCAGCTGTTGCGGGGATAGAACTAAGAGAACGTTCTACGTAGTTTGTGATAACGAAAGCCTTGCCGAGGAAGTTTACTTGTAATAACTTGATTTTGATAATAGAAATCCTTAAACCACAGCCCCAAAAGCAGTGACAGTCCATACTACAGCCTCCAAACGCAGTGACAGTCCACACCACGTCCCCAAAAGCAGTGACAGTCCACACCACAGTCACCAAACGCAGTGACAGTCCACAACACAGTCCCCAAACGCAGTGACAGTCCACAACACAGTCACCAAACGCAGTGACTGTCCACACCACAGTCCCCAAACGCAGTGACAGTCCACACCAGGCACCAAACGCAGTGACAGTCCACACCACAGTCACCAAACGCAGTGACAGTCCACGCAACAGTCCCCAAACGCAGTGACAGTGTAGGTATGTCCACACCACAGTCACCAAACGCAGTGACAGTGTAGGTATGTCCTCACTGTACCACATACTAAATCAAATGAGTCTGACTATGAATCTCTGCATAATACTGATACGCTCCATTGTACATCTATGAAGCATAAACAAATTACTACATATCCTGAATGGACAGTTTGTATATTATGTGCGTCTTATGACATAGAAACTCAGTACTAAATGACATAGAAACTCAGTACTAAATATCCTGAATGGACAGTGTGTATATAATGTGCGTCTTATGACATAGAAACTCAGAACTAAATGACATAGAAACTCAGTACTAAATATCCTGAATGGACAATGTGTATATAATATGTGTCTCGGTAACGCGCTAACACCAACGTTTTAATCTTTGAGGCTGTTCAAAAGTATATAATAATAAGTGACAAATGCCCCAGAAGTGACCCGTAAGTGTGACCTTGACCTTGGAGCAATATGAAACCAACAGATTTATTCAAAACAAATAAAAATAAAAATATTAAAAAAAATTATTAAAAAAAAGTATATATTAATAATATATATATATATATATAAAAAAAAAAAAAAAAAATCTTTTTAGAAATGAATCAAATCAAATCAAATTTAAAAAAAAATCACAAAAAATAAATAATGAAAAAATAATTAAAACAAGTTATTTGAAAATCCGTCCAGGAATGCCAGAGTTATTATCTGACACAATTGTCCTTTGACCTCTAAGTGTGACCTTGACCTTGGGGCCACAGACCTGAATTTGTGCTCGACACAGCGTCTTATTATGGTGAGCACTTGTGCCAAGTAATTTGAAAATCCGTCCAGGAATGCCAGTGTTATTGACCGGACCCGATTTGACTTTTGACCTATGTGTGACCTTGACCTTGGAGATACGGACCTGGATTTTGTGCACGACACATCATGTTGTTGTGGTGAGCACTTGTGCCAAGTTAATTCAAAATCCGTCAAGAAATGCCAGAGTTATTGACCGGACATGATTCGACCTTTGACCTCTAAGTGTGACCTTGACCTTGGAGCCACGGACATTGGTTTTGTGCACGACACGTCGTCTAGTTGTGGTGAGCAATTGTGCCAAGTTATTTGAAAATCTGTCCATGAATGTCAGAGTTATTAACCGGACACGAAATCACTTTGTTTTGACCTTTGACCCCTAAGTGTGACCTTGCCCTTAGAGCCACGGACCTGGGTTTTGTGCGCGACACGTCGTCTAGTTGTGGTGAGAAATTGTGCTAAGTTATTTGAAAATCTGTCCATGAATGTCAGAGTTATTAATCGGACACGAAAGCACTTTGTTTTGACCTTTGACCTTTAAATGTGACATTGACCTTGGAGCCACGGACCTGGATTTTGTGCGCGACACGTCGTCTTGTTGTGGTGAACAATTGTGCGAAGTTATTCGAAAATCCGTCCATTATTGTCAGAGTTATAAAGCGGAAACGATTGTTCAGAAGAACGGATTTTGACCTTTGACCTGTAAGTGTGACCTTGACTTTGGAGCCACGGACCTGGATTTTGTGCGCGACACGTCGTCTTGTTGTGGTGAGCAATTGTACGAAGTTATTTGAAAATCCGTCCATTATTGTCAGAGTTATGAAGTGGACACGATTGTACAGACGAACGGACAGACAGTGCGATTACTATATGCCAACCTTCGGGGGCATAAAAAGCAAACGCTTCTAATCTGGCAGAGTATGTAAATATGATTGATGTCAGTGTTGCTGTGTCTCAAAGAGAACTCCGCCTTCTGATCCCCCGTGTCACCCGTTATTATCCTGTTATCCAACAAAACTATATGCAGTCCTCTTTACTTTCCCCACTTTTTTGTGTTTTGTTATCGTTATTTATTTTTTTGAGTGGGTATGTCTCTTGTTGGAATTACTTTTTTTTTATGTTTTCCTTCACTATCTATCATCATATGTCTTTAATTTCTTTTTGTATGTTTTTCCTTTTCTTTTCAAGTTGTTTATGCAAATATTAACTGAAAACCAATGTGACACCGAGTAATTATAATAATTCTACCAATTGGTATCTATGTATAATCCGTAGCTATTAATACATACTTGAATTGTAAGCACGTTTTCCATGGAGAGGAACTTTACAAGTTTTCTTTCGTTCCAATCCTTTACTTAATATACTCCTAAATGTATTTATGCACGAATTCGAAATAAAATATGTTTAAACCAACTCGCTTCTGTTTGATCACAGACCTAATAATTTACCTGAATTTTGATCTGTGCGAAAATTTCACAAAATGTTGCCGAACTTTAAACACTTTTATCTGTAATAGTTTTATAGACACACGTTTCATTTATGCCAAGTTTTATTTCTCATAATGGTAGCGTTTTCTTTACTCTTCCAGCTTAAGCAAAAAAGCAGATTAACGGAAATTTTTACTATGTCAAACGTTGACTTTTAAGAGAAAAGCCAAAAATGATCAGATATTTTATCTTTAAACAACTTTTTATACAACTTCTTATTTATAAATAAAAATAAAACAACTTATTGTTATCCCATTTTGCTGTTCCTTATTATAATCCCATTTTGCTGTTCCTTATTATAATCCCATTTTGCTGTTCCTTATTATAATCCCATTTTGCTGTTCCTTATGAATCGTTTGAATGAATTGTCATCAACATCAATGAATAAATGAGAGAGGAGAGCGCAGGTAAACTTAAGGTGCCACGTGATATTTTGGCTAATTATTTGGTTCAGATGTTCAGATAGGAAGTTTCCTATCTGTTTATTAATATGTCTGTGCGGTTGATAGATTGTGGTTAGAAACTTGCAACACTCACATACCTGGATCAAACATTTGGAATCTCCTAGGTAACGCACTGTTGTCAAGCCGAGGCAGGAAAATTGCACCAATCACGATAGATTTCACGATTCTGAGCAAGCAGGATATAAAACCGATGAAGATATTGTAGAAGAACATAAAGAACGTAAAACTGAATAAAACCCTCCTGAAATAAAAAATAACAGAAAACTGTTACAGAAAATATCTCCATGTACTTTGTATATTATATTGTCATATGTATTCGATTGTTCGCATCGTTTAAACTTACCTCTATACCAATGTGTTGAACTACTTAATTTGATGTAAGCTATCTCAAAATTGTAAAAAAATCATAAACCCTCAATATGAAATTAAACTTCAGAGAAGAATTATGCACCGTATTTGAAGCGTCGATGTAATTAAATAATCTATGTCCTATGTAATAATGGTGAATACATATATTATAGAACATTGTGGACACTTATAATAATATTACCTAAGCTCATCGTCGTTTGACCCTTTCATTTTGCAACGTACTGCATGTTTAGTGGTAAACTCATTAATAGTTCGCCACTGTTATTTCCTCTTTGAGTGTGTAATGACCCGACATATAGTTGACCTATGATGACGTACGAGGGTCATTCAATAAGTTCTGTCACTAACGCGTTTTAACAATTATGTGCTCGTTGTGAGTGTTGATGTTTGATATCAAATGAACGAGAGTTTCATTACCATTCCATTGATGGTAAAATAAATCCTGTATCTTTTGTGTGACGAAAGTTATGGAACATTTAATACACATCACTTATACACACTGAGGCATTTTCGTCCTGAGTTTTTTTCAGGTTTGTTAACTGTTACTTTTTTAAATGCCTATTTTTCTTTAAGTACTTATCGAAGACCTTTGAAATTTCTCGTACATTACCAGTTATATCTGCGCATTACAAGATTCAGAATTTAAGCATGGTAGATGAAAAGGCATTGTCTTAGAAATTAACATTTTAAGCTAACGTGTAAAATTAATTTAATGATAAATGGACATTAAATGGAAGGGCAGTCTTCTGAAATAGCGTTTTTGGATGATCAATATTTTCACTAAACATTGTACAAAATTCTACAATAATGTGTTGAATATGAAATTTAAACACTGAAGGACTAGTATTTGTAAACAAATATGAAAACATATTCATACTATGAGAATAATTACGACATTTAAAAGATATTATAACATTTCCGTAAACAAAATTAAGAAAATCGGTGTTATTTCTGCTAAAATTAAGGGATATGCATTCACTCACATCTGGTTTGCAGAAAGACCTTTCCGAATTCTCGACAATCATTTTCATGGATTATGGGCGAATAACAATAGATGACGTACAAGAAAATTTAAAAGCACAGACTTATTCAAATAATTTTTACAACGTTTTGTAACAAGGACTTTTCAGAGATGCCAGTATCCAAAAGGTGTGGTAGGGGGAGGTAATTCAGGGGTATAAATAACCGGAAATTGTTCATTTTTGTTGTGGAATTTAAGAGACCGAACCCAGTAGTACTATAAATACATTAATCTATCTCAGTGTAATATCCAGTTTAAAGAGATATATGCCTAGTGACAGAACTTTTTGAAGCACCCTTGTATACCTAGATCCTGAACATAATGGTTATGTTTGCCTTCAATCTTGTCCTGTCGTGCCCTAATTGGTTTATTTTCTAGTTGGTCTGGCTTCTGCCAAGTCATCGAGGTCTTACTGTATGGCTGTCTATGCTCATTACGTGGTCCGAGTATTAAATTGCATACCCCATCCACTTCTTCCCAAAGAAACGAAAACGGGGTTGGCTGAGGTATGAAATAAAAACTTATTTTTGGCTTTAAAAGTTCGCATATTGTAAAATTAAAACATTTAACAGGTAATTTTAAACAGGTTATAGCATTTTTTCAGTAAAACATGTTTTTATGCGTGTTTTATTGTCGAAATATCCGTTATAAAATCCTGCTAATATAAGCTTTCCCTTCGCTTAATGTTATTAAGGCGGGACCACGTAATGTTTGTGTTTTATAATCATGATCATCTTTGCATTTTACTTACATCGCCTATTAATGCTGCCTGATGTGTTAGAGGAAATAGCCTGGTGAGGACTTCCTTATTTACACTGTCCCGTTTACTAGTAACTGGGATGACAATAGGGTCAACGTTAGGTTTGGTGCACCAAGCGGCCGTTTTGCCACTGGCCGTACCAAGGTGGCACCACTATTGTCAAACCTTTTATGTTAGTTGTTTCGAATGCGTTTTGTGAATGCTACATTTCCTGTTAGACTTATTTAACTACTCCTATTATTATTGATGTATTCTTCGGTGTCTCAATAAACTTGTAAGAACAAATGTTGAAACCTAAACTAATGAAATCACAAATACACAGTTTTACACTTTTAACTTTAAAACCTCAACATAAATAGATGGTTCAAAGCTTGTTACATGGTATATATGACAAGTAAGTCATTCTCTGAAACGGGGGAAAGGTAGGAGATAATGACAGGACTACCACCTCATTAACAACATGCCTGAACAATTCACTCAAGATCTGTTTAGTGCGCAATGGAATTTCGTCGGTGTTGTGAGACTGGAGAAGTAATAAGGAAACTATAGGACAAGAGAGGTGATTGCAATTATGACACTATTAATTATCTCCACTGCAGAAAGCAAGTTCTGATCGGATTCTTATCTTTTTTGAAAATATTTTTTATTTTATTCGTTTTTCTAGAGCTTTTAGTCGAGAATTTAAATAATGGGATACCTTTGTACAACTAAAAAGCATCAGGGCTACCGTTACCATAAACTTCGAAAAAACGTTACTGGGCCCTGTCACATGACGTTCCTACAATCTTTATTTAAGTTGTTAGAAAGTGTATATAAATAAATGATGGCCATATAATTTCGCCACGCACTGCATGTTTAGTGACTGACGCATTTAGAGTTCGCCACTATGCTTTTTTCTACGATGACACGAAATACTATGAACCCTATGATAACGTCTACCTAAATCCTTAAAGGGCTGGTAATATTTAATGTTTCAATCTTGTCTTGTTGAGCCCGTAGCGGTTGATTCTCTTGTTGGTCTGGCGTGTGATTGAGTACTTGCTCTTTGTCTTTCTGTGCTTCGTTTTTTTTATATTCATCTAAACATTATCATCTTTGGGTTTTACTTATATCGCGTAAAAATGCTACCTATTATTTTAGAGGATATAGCTAGGCGGGGATTTTTTGTCTACACTGTTCCATTTTATTGGGATGAAAGAATGGTAAAATTTGAGGTTTGGTGAATTCAGAAGCTGTTTTAAACCCGCGCGGCCTTTTTGCAACTGACTGCTCGAAGGCGGTACCCATGTCTTCAACCCTAATTGTTTGGTGGCATAATTTGTTGTTGTTTCTATTTAATGCGGGAGTTTGGTTGACTGTGTTCTGTGAATGCTACATACATCCTCTGATCGACTTTTATACCTAATTTCAAGCAAAACAGATTTAAACTCCAATAGCTTAACACATTGTTTATTTAAAGCAATTACACGCAGACCATCAGTAACATTGACATGTATTAATGCGGGTTAACATTGCCTTAAAGATCCTTTAGTGTAGAACTGGAATACCACACCGTAATCACATGAAAACACATCCCACTTATATTATACTGACATCGGGCCGACCAGTCCTAGCAACATCCTTTATATGATGATCGTCCATCATGGGAGCTAAACAAAAACATGTTTATACTCGTGATTCAGCCTGGGATCGAACTCACGAGCACTGGCACGCGAGGCGGGCGCAATACCACTAAGCCGTCGCCGCGATCAGTTACACTGGAAATCGTAGGGACGGTCAGACTCCTGTATGAAAACAGGGCATAACACATTTGCTATACTTCCTTCAATAACGAGGAAAGATCGAAAGGCGCAAGCTAAAATATAAGATTCCGTCCGGTGAATACATCTAATTGCGAGGGAATAGAGAACAAAGTAGTCACACTCGAGAAAACGCGTGCAATATTCTTAACTGTTTTTCTTTGAATATTTTAATTTACTTTTTACTCAGCAATCACGATTAGATGTAATAACACTTACCTATTATTTATAGCAAACACATCACCACTTTCTTGCAAGAAGACAAACTTGGCGACCAGCAGTTGAACAATGGTTACAACAATTGTTACAAGCAGCACTGGCCTGAAATACAACGTAATATACATAGATTAGAACAAAAAGCACTGGCGTGAAATACAATGTAATAAATATAGGTTAGAACAAAAGCACTGGCATGAAATAAAATGTAATACATATCGATTAGAACAAGTATCAAACACAAGCAGCAATACAATAAATACAGATTAGAACAAGCAGCACTGGCATGAAATAAAATGTAATATATATCGATTAGAACAAGTATCAAACATAAGCAGCAATGGCTGAAATACAATGGAATACATATCGATTAGCAATGGCTGAAATACAATGGAATACATATCGATTAGAACAAGTATCAAACGCAAGCAGCAATGGCTGAAATACGATGGAATACATATCGATTAGAACAAGTATCAAACACAAACAGCAATGGCTGAAATACGATGGAATACATATCGATTAGAACAAGTATCAAACACAAGCAGCAATGGCTGAAATACAATGGAATACATACAGCTTAGAACTAGCAACACTGGCCTGAAATACAGTGTAATACATATAGATTAGAACTAGCAACACTGGCCTGAAATACAGTGTAATACATATAGATTAGAACTAGCAACGCTGGCCTGAAATACAGTGTAATACATATAGATTAGAACTAGCAACACTGGCCTGAAATACAGTGTAATACATATATATTAGAACTAGCAACACTGGCCTGAAATACTGTGTAATACATATAGATTAGAACAAACACCACTGGCATGAACTCATTCTTATACATATAAACAAGAGGGCCATGGTGGCCCTATACCGCTCACCTGAGTAAATTAGAACCAATAAAACACACTAAACACAATTGTTATTAGGATTTCAACAAACTTGATGCAATACATACATAATTTTACCCCAGATTCAATATTTGTACAATCTGTATCTAGGATCAGTAGATGATGGTACATGCAAACTATTCGATTCAAAACTTGTGGTTTCAGAAGTTTTCTGATATAGTTATATAGGGAAACTGCCTCGTCCCCTCGCGGCCATGTTTTTGGACAGATCAACCCGGTTTGAACACTCTTATTTAATTATTAATTAATAACTGTTAATTTATTACTGCTAATAATTAATTAATTATTTTGAAATCCATCAGGCAGTTTCAGACGAGAAGAGTTTCAGACGAGAAGATTTTTAAAGTTTTCCATATAGAAACGTAGCAAAAACAAAACCCCGCCCCTTGGCGGCCATGTTTTTTGACGAATCAACCCGGCTTGAACAATCTTGATAGAAGCCCGCCCAAACATCATTTCCGTGAAATTACTTTTAAATCCATCAAGCGGTTTCAGACAAGAAGATTTTTTAAAATTTCCATATAACAATATAGCAAAAATAAGCCCCTCCTCTGGCGGCCATGTTTTCTGACGAATCAATCCGGCTTGAACAATCATGATAGAGGCAAACCGAAACATCACTTCTGTGAAATTAATTTGAAATCCATCAAGCGGTTTCAGACGAGAACATTTTTTAAGATTTCCATATAGAAATATCGCAAAAATAAGAACCGCCCTCTGGCGACCATGTTTTTTTACGAATCAACCCGGCTTGAACAATCTAGGTCCACCCAATCATCATTTCTATGAAATTATTTTGAATTCCATCAAACGGTTCAGACAAGAATATTTTTAAAAGTAACTGAACTGGCATATATATATTTAAAATAGTTGATGGTACTGCCGTCTCTTTATCTCACCATGTGTTAAGAAGAATATCCAAAATCCATTGGTACCATCCGGCTTGTATCAAATCAATGACAAATGCCACACCAGCCGACACCATAAATAAAATCAAGAACTGTATGAACAATCCTGAAATAAAGAAAATATAGTAAGAGGTATGATATAGTTCTGTTATACGTGCTTTAACGTGACCATATTGTAACTTGATTATGTTACT
>JAWPHD010011772.1:0-80782 GCA_037043455.1 Cyrtodaria siliqua
TAGAATTGAGCAACCCGCAGCCGACGGCCTCTGGGCCAACCCACAGGTTTTGTGACACAACGGGAACGGTGGTCAGCCGTCGGCAACGGTCCTCGCTACGCGTGGCAATCAGTCCCTAGGTCGTATCAGGGGGAAGACTTCCCGAGTTCGGGTCTCGAACATGGCACCTAAAGCTATATACAGTATAGTTATATAGAGAGAAATAGCCTTGAGCGACCCACGGCCGCTGGGCCGACACACAGGTTTTGTGACTCAACAGGAACGGTGTCCAGCCTCGGCAAAGGTCTCGAAGTGGTATATTATTGCACATTGGACTGCAGAAATGTTATATAAAAAAAAAAACGTTCTTTCGATGCACTTTTAATTTTTCCCAATACCTCAATGCATTACAGAAATCAGCGATTTTAGTCATTTTTTCAACATTTTGCCCTAAAATATAAATACTTGAGCATATATGTTATATCTGATACAATAAATGACTTGGATGTGTATAGTGTGCAAAATTTATTGCTTCAATTTGATAAGTTTATGTTCAAACTATTTTCAAAAGATAATTCCAGATTCAGTCGATTTTTGACGGAAATACACATTTTTCGCCTGAAAATTAAGGCAATATTTTAAGCATCATATGGTTCAAAACTTTTTTCTACTTAATTATTGGACCTTTGTCTATCCAAAAGGTTACAATATGTCTTTATTCTATTGTATTAAATATTTTTTCTAAATTTTAACCCAATACCCACAATGGATTATAGAAAATAGTGATTTTTGTCATTTTTTCCAACATTTTGCCCTAAAATGCCAATATTTGAGCACATATGTTATATATGATGACAGGAAAAACTTGAATATGTATGCTGTGCAACATCCTATTGCTTCAATTTGATAAGTTTAAGTTCAAACTAATTTTAAAAAACAATTCCAGATTCCGGCGATTTTTGACAAAAATACACATTTTTTGCCTCAAAATTAAGGCATTTCCAAACATCATGCGGTTTTGAACTTTTTTCTATTTAATCACTTGACCTTACCCTGCCCAAAAAGGTTAAAATATTTCTTCTTTCTATTGTATTAGATATATTTTTAATTTTTAGTTAAATACCCCCAATGTATTACAGAAATCAGCGATTTTATTCAATTTTTTAACATTTTTACCCAAAATATCAACATTTAAGTATCGGATCCATAAATTATGTTGTGGGACATGTAGAGATGCGTTCCGAGAAAGATTCTATCAATTCAAATTGGTTCTAATATATTCCATTCCTTTTCTAAAAAATAATTCCAGATTTCGGCGATTTTCGTCTAAAAACGCAATGTTTACCCCAAAACTCACTAAAGCCCCAACGCTCAGATGGCACACATGTCTCATTTTGATGCTTAATATATGTTCTTTCAGAAAATCATACCCTACAAAATTCCCCCTGGCTCAAAAACTAGTAAGCTCAGCTTCAAAAATCTATGAATTTATTAATGTATATTCTTTGCAAAATATGTGGCATTGTGCACCTGCACTTAGTCTCAGACTTTTTATACTAAAAATAAATATGAATGAATGGTGTTTTACAGCACATCGACACATAAATAGGTCATATTGTGCGTAGTACGGATGTAAAATGAAACAAACAAAATAAAAAGGTCCTTGTATTACATCTTAAATATTAAACTTAATCAGGACTCTGACTTGCATGGCCCAGCGATAGCACGAAGGACGATAGCAACCTGGAGCTTCCGGGTTCAAGTCACGCATGCGCCACTGAGTTTCGTCTGTGTTTTCGGGCAATGCACCTTCCCTCAGCCTTGTTTGTTCGTTGGATTGTGATTGAAACTGGGGGGTATATCCTCCGAGCACGATAAAGAAACATTGAAATGTATTCATTAGTAAGAGTAAGGCAGGTTCTCGAACTCCTATGTGACCTTCACCTCTCTCTGGGGCGGCTCTAAATAATGTATACCGGTAATGTGTTGACTAGCCAAAAACGATTATTTTTAATTCATCGTACATGTAAAAAAAGTTCTACAATCACTGTTCATCTACATATTTCAATTCTACAACTTCTTAACTATTTAAGTTCAAGCGAAATCTGGTTACGGTAAACAAAATATGTATCATTTTTCAATTTTCTTATGTGACCTTCCCCACTCCCAATGGCGGCTCTAAATGACATATAATGTGTTGTTGAGCCAACCTTGGCCAGAGTTTTTATTTTTTTATTATTCAGTTCTTAGACCCTCCGACCCAATTTTTTGTAGAAAAAATGAATAATATATAAAAAAATATATTTATGAATCATGAATCAGCAATACCTCATACGGACAGTACTAACATCTACTTCAAGAAAAATATGTCTAGTAACATTGTGACTTGAGGGAATAAGGTTATTTGGATCCACTAATTTCGAAATGAATCAAGGTGCTAACTTTAATGCTTGATAAATACTTCAAAAATGCTGTGTGTCCCTCTAATAAATAAAAACAATTATTGTATGATGCAATTTAATTTTTTATGTAATACCCTTTATATGTGGCATGTACTGATGTAAATATTTTAAATAAAATGTTTAAAATCAAATTAATAATTCACTTTGTTACATATTTTTAGATCTCCTTAGCCGAAGGCTCAAGGTGATCTATTGGGATCACTCTGCGTCCGTCGTCCGTCCGTCGTCGTTAACTTTTCTTCAAACGACTTCTTCTCAGAAACCGCTTGGCTAATTTTAACTAAACTTCACAAGGATGATCCTTAGATAAATGCTTTTTAGATTTGTTAAAATTAGGTCAGCGCGACATCCAAGATGGCCGCCATTACCATATATGGTCGAAACCTTAAAAAAATTTCTTCTCCAGAACCGCAAGACAGATTTCAACAGTTTTTCTTTTAAAATGATCGCCAACGCCTAGACTATCAAATTTTTTCAAATAAAGTCCCCGGAGTTAAAAATGGCCGTGCCCCGGGGATCCAAATTTGTATATTGAGATTTTGCATGTTTTTCATATAGACATATAGGAAAGAACTTTAAAAAATCTTCTACAAGGCACAGAGCTCTCATGTATTACATGTAGCATCAGGTTATGGTCCTCTACTAAGTTTGTTCAAATTTGTCCCCGCCCCGAGGGGTCACAGTTTTACATAGACTTATATACGGATCTTCTTCTCGGAAACTACAAGAGCCAGAGGTTTGATATTTTGCATTTACTATAAGCATATGGTCCTTTACCAAGTTTGTTCAAATGGTGACCCTCGGGTCATATTTGGCCCCGCCCCGGCGGGTCACAGTTTTACAAAGACTTGTATAGGGAAAAAATTAAAAAATCTTCTCCTCTGAAACTGCAAGAGCCAGAGGTTTAATATTTTGCATTTGCTATAAGCTTATGGTCCTGTACCAAGTTTGTTCAAATGGTGACCCAGGGGTCACATTTGGCCCCACCCGGGGGTCACAGTTTTACATAGGCTTGTATAGGGAAAAACTGAAAAAAATCTTCTTCTCTGAAACTACAAGAGCCAGAGGTTTAATATTTTGCATTTACTATAAGATTATAGTCCTTTACCAGGTTTGTTCAAATGGTGACCCTGGGGACACATTTGGCCCCGACCCGGTGGTCACAGTTTTACATAGACTTGTATAGGGAAAAACTTAAAAAATCTTCTTCTCTGAAACTACAAGAGCCAGAGGTTTAATATTTTGCATTTACTTTAAGATTATGGTCCTTTACCAAGTTTGTTCTAATGGTGACCCTGGGGTTACATTTGGCCCCGCCCCAGGCGTCACATGTTTTACATAGACTTGTATAGGGAAAAACTTAAAAAATCTCTTTCTTCTCCGAAACTGCTTGAGCCAGATGTTCAATATTTTGCATTTGCTATAAGCTTATAGTCCTCTACCAAGTTTGTTCAAATGGTGATGCTAGGGTTACATTTGACCCCACCCCAGGGGTCACATGTTTTACATAGACTTGTATAGGGAAACACTTAAACAATCTTCTTCTCTGAAACTGCTTGAGCCAGATGTTCAATATTTTGCATTTTCTACAAGCTTATGATCCTTTACCAAGTTTGTTCAAATGGTGACCCTGGTGTCAAACTTTATCCCGCCCGTGGGGTCACAGTTTTACATAGACTTATATAGGAAAAAATTAAAAAAATTCTCCTCTGAAACTACAAGAGCCAGAGGTTTAATTTTTTTGCAATTACTATAAGATTATGGTCCTTTACCAAGTTTGTTCAAATGGTGACCCTGGGGTCATATTTGGCCCCGCCCCGGCGGTCACAGTTTTACATTGACTTGTATAGGGAAAAATTAAAAAAATCTTCTTCTCTGAAACTGCAAGAGCCAGAGGTTTAATATTTTGCATTTACTATGCGCTTATGGTCTTTTACCAAGTTTATTAAAATGGTGACCCTGGGGTCACATTTGGCTCTGCCCCAGGGGTCACATGTTTAACATAGACTTGTTTAGGGAAAAACTTAAAAAATCTTCTTCTCTGAAACCACAAGGCACACAGCTCTCATATATTACATGTAGCCCTTGGGTCACATATGGCCATGCCCCAGAGGTTACACTCTAGCACCTTCATATTGTCTTTGATCTTTACCAATCCTTGTCAGTGTTTTTATATCAATGTTGGTAAACAACAGAGGCCACATTTCTTGGACAATCTTAACCAAACTTGCACAGATTGTATATGATCATAAGATTTCGAAGAAGTTCGATAATGGACAATTACTCAGGTGATCGATATAGGGCCATCTTGGCCCTCTTGTTTACTTAGTCATGAAAGATAATATTTAAGACCGTATGTGCCTTAAATGTTTATTATTTACCATTGAATGATGAGGCGACATATAGTGTTAGTCATTTGTGCGTCTATATCCTTCCACAGTGTTTAACCAATTGTTTCGAAACTTTACATGATGTTTATCTATGATGTCAAGAGGTGCATATCGATTTTGCATCAAAATCAACATTATTTATGAATATATATTCTTGCACTGTACAGTTTTCCACGGATTGTTTTCAGTGGGGTCATTATGTTCGGTTGCCCTATTTATATTTGTATACATTCTCATTTTCACCTCTCACCGCTGCGGGTTCAAATCACACTGGGAGCTCAAATTGTAGGTGAGAAAGTGTCGATTTTTAGAGACAGTACTGGTTCTACCCAGGAAAAATGGGGTGGTCTGCCGCTACCAAAAAATAAATCGACCGTCATATATGACCTAAAATGTGCTATAATGACATAAAAAAACCATTCAACTTTAAAAAATATAAAGTAAAAAAAAATGGCCTTCTTTTATTTCATTCGATACTATCAGAATCATTGAATAAGTATTACGACAGTGTTTCTGTCTGATAGAAAATTCATATTATTACCGACAAAATATTGATCTATATTGAAACTGATACAAGTAAGAACCCCTCAAACCCGTTGATGTGTGGGTGATATATTCCACGGTTGATTCATGATACTAGCATGGGACAGCTACACGTATATGACAGTGCTGAGTGTAGTCGCGGATGACAATTAGACACTGGACAGTCTAGTCAAAAACACAGCAATAAAACTATTATCTGAATATGTTTAAAAATGTATGCTTGCAAGAGCTTTCAAAACAGACTTTCATGATTTTAGTCGGAGTAGTGCGTGGGAAGGGGTGGGGACGCATCCTTTTAAATCTCAGCTCAGATGCCCTCCCCACCCCCTTCCCTCCACCCCAAACTCCCACACTTGAACAGTGGCGATTGTTACGTATGAGAGGGTGCCCAATACTACCCGCTCCATCGAATGCGCGCCTGTAGATCCAGTCGAGTCAAACAACTCGTATTTTGCAGCAAAATTCTGTGAGCTAAAACAACATAATTCAAGTATCTCCTCGTATTTTATTTAACAAAAAACACGCGATTGTTGTCACTTTAAAAGTATTCTAAAAATGGCATCTCTTAGAGTTATCGCCCCTCGCTTCGACATTTTACATGGGCGGATCTGCATTTCTCACGCAGTAAAGCTTTTAAAAAAAAGTCGGTACAGCCGAAAATCACGAAACTTAAAGCGGAACTGAAATTTCATCATAGAAAATTGTCACAATCTTCCAAATTATGTGTTTTAAAAAATCCAAAATGGCGGGCATTTCATTTTTTTTTTTGACGTTGCCGAAAGATGGTACTACTTTTCGTTGCCACGCGTTACCAAATATTTAATAGATGTAGGAAAATATCAAGGCTGCGCCTCTACTGTATACATATAGTTTACCTATTTTGCGAATTCAAACTTAGTAGGTAGCGCCGTTGTGTAATGGTTAGCACTGCGGCTTAGTAACCCAGGGATCGCGCGTTCAATCCCAGCCAGGACCGAATTTGGGTTAATTATCGAAATATTTCAAAAAGTATTTCCTACCTTACCAGTCCTTCGGATGAGACTTTAAAACCGAGGTCTGCTCGCTAAAATGCTTAGTGCAATACAGCGAGGATAAATAAACGCTTATACGCACGAATTCAAACTCTATAGACACAATATAAACGACTTTTACCAGCCAGGCCAAACTCCAAAACTGGAGCGTCGAATTAAGAGTTTCCAACTCATAAGTCATGTTACGCATATGTATTTTAAGAACCTGTGAAAAAACTATACTTTTAATCGGCACATATACATTAGTATATGACCTGAACATCTGGCTAGAGTTTTGATAAACGGTTCTGTAGTGTAATTGTTCCGTTATTTGGAGGATTCATTTCTTTAAAGAAATAATGCATAGTTTTATTTTGATTTTATTGAATGTGCATGCAATACCGTTTCATGCATTGAACAATAAACAAAGTGAAAGTGTTGTTAAACTAAAAACCTATCGATACCAACAGGCATGTATCAGTATGTATCTGTACCTAAAAGAATGGTTCTTTTACTATCCTAAGTTAAATTATCCACTGTTTTTTTCTTTAAGTTTATTTGGAACTTTGTGAAAATCCAATGAAAATGCATATCTACTAGAACACAGCAGCAGATCTGCCTGTACTTCTTTCAGCCCTAAAAACAGCCTCCTTCTGATAACAGAATCTGATGTTTGCGTGCAGTTTGAGAGATATAGACGTAATACGGTATTATACACGCAGGAGCAGACATATTGCATAAAGCATATGAGAGATGTGCATTTACACAGTAGTGCTCTGCCGCAAGACGAACATTTCGATATATATATTAACTGTTCGCGTAGTTTTTCGATTATTTTGTGACTTTAACATAGCTGTTATTGAAGGGACGGCGGAAAATAGAGCTACCAACCTGGCACCTATGGTTTGGTGAGTGATTTTATGACAAATATTAACAAAACGTGATACATTATTAAAAGTTGTATTTATACTTGCTACGAAAGTTAACTGTTTACAAAACAGCGTATTCATTGCTTAGGCCAACCATTAAGCTTTTTATATTGGTGTTAGTGCATAGCTTCTATTGTCAACATGACTTATGCATTTTGTCTGTGAATGGTACAATCGTGAACGCTCGGTCAATCCCGTCATTCTTCGGGATCCCGCCTCGTGTGTATCACGGCGTTTGGTATGTTCAAAATATTGACATTCTGTTAGCCGGAAGGCAACGGCACAGAAAATAGTGCACTGTTGCTATATAAACAATGGCCGCTAGCCACACGTGTTGATGTATAATTTGCGTTGAGTGTTTGGTTTTTTTACAATGCAGATGAAGGTTTTATCACTGCTTTCATGTAAATAAACTATTGATGGAGCAATCGGCTGAATAACATTGCAACATTTGGATGATAACTTTGATTTTGAATGCAAATTTGTTTTGGCGGTTTTGGCGGGAATCTAAGGCGCGATGACGTAACCAATATGGTAGTCTCGGCCAGCTAGATCGTATCATGCATATGTCTTACTTGGTTCTGGATCCGTGTAGCATAGGCGTAACGAAGAAATAAGAAGCGGGCCGGGTGACCGAGGCTACCAATATGGAAACCTGTGTAATACATTCGAGTAATGCTGCGAAGCAGTGTACGAGATGTTGCGAATGCGAATGGTAGTCATCGATCAACGTTTGTTAAGATCTACATGAAGAAAACGTTATATTACCAATTCCATTTGGATGCAAAGCCTCCCCCTCCCCCTCCTCACCTCCCCACCCCCACAAATATCCTACAATATTTCAACATTTCTACGCCACTGGTGTGTACCTTCGTAAAAGGAAGGCGGGTTCTGGGTCCCGTTTGTACTTCCGTGAAATGAAGGCGGGTTCTGGGTCCCGTTTAATGAAACAACTTACGACAATTTTGATCGTATGCTAATTTCATTACTTTGAGTTACAATTTAGAAATGAATGCGATTTCATTTCATTTTGTTATACTTTTGATATTTCTGCACATAATCCACACATAATTGTCTACATTGACTTTTTAGGTGCAAAAATGTGAATAGTTTTAAAATATGAGACTTATCGTAAGATGTTTAATAAAACGGGGCCCTGGAGAATACATTTATAATAACTTTTATTTACCAATTAAGGGTCGTCATCGCTGGCATTATACTCAGTACATTTAGAAATGCAACATTTCTATCGATTATTTTAGCCTGTGTTTTTTTTTTGTTCAAATCAAGATTGTATTTTATGTTAGAACATAAGTCTATTTGTCCCAAGGCTAACATATGGCGAGAAACAGTTGCATACGATTTGCTGTACTGCTTTCAGTTATAAGAAATTTTTCGCGTGGACTTCAATTCCGCTCTAGGAATACCGAGTGTTGCGATTTCAAATGTACTGATAATTAATGGTACCCCACATTTCATAAGAGTGCTGCCGCATTTATTCAGAAAGTCAATCATATCATAGCATATTCCACACAATGTACATACATATAAGAGCAAAGTTACAAAGTAAAATGTAATTAAAGTTACATACTTGGCATATTAATATTAATCGTCGAATTAGTAAGAGTATAACACAACTGATTATATACTAATGTCAAAAACATGTAGAATACGCTTTACACTTGAAGCTGTATTCGTAAAGCTTTTCAACAATTTAAAATATGCTCTCAAAGCATATCTATATCAGTCTTCTTGACAATTATAAAATGTACTGTTGGAAGGAAAATACTGCTCCAAGATATGTATAAGAAGTTACTTGTTATATCGGGATAGGATCAATAATATATATCTTGGGATTTTTCCTCTATTAACACATGTATTTTACTCAAAGTTACAAAAAGACAATTTTGTTCACATTAATGATACAGTTTATCAAGACATCTTGACTATGAGACAAACGTATCAAATCGCCAGCATACACTAAACAGCTAAGTTTGACGGTATCTATAACAAATCGCCAGCATATACTAAACAGCTAAGTTTGACGGTATCTATAACAAATCGCCAGCATATACTAAACAGCTAAGTTTGACGGTATCTATAACAAGTCGCCAGCATATACTAAACAGCTAAGTTTGACGGTATCTTTATAATTCAAGTGGACCGTCTTCCTCATTAAAATAGTTGACACACATTTTAACAATACATATTTGGACTTAAATTATCACTTTATTTTAACTTCGCGTGGTAAGGGGTGTGGTGGTGCATAGGGGTGGCCAACTATTGGGTTACACTGTTTATGTCATGTATATCATGTATATAACATTCAGAAATGTATGTACACGGTTGCCTGTATGTACACGGTTGCCTGTATGTACACGGTTGCTTGTATGTACACGGTTGCCTGTATGTACACGGCTGCCTGTATGTACACGGTTGCCTGTATGTACACGGTTGCCCTTTAAGCAGAATTTCGCAAGTCACGTAAACAGCTACGGTGTATATAGCTACTACCGGAATAAGAAGGGTCTGTTTAATAATAATTTTCGTTATAATTTGCGCTGTAATAATCCAAATGCATATTTCATATAAAATAGACTGGTACTTGTAAGAATGCAATTTTATTATAGCAATAATACACACGCATTAGTAAATAACACACATATGCAAAGAACTGCCAGTTAAACGAATGCAACAGCAAATATACACAACCTTTAGCTGCTAGGACACATTTAACGTTTCACTAAATATATTGTAAAAGCAATAATACACACGCACTATTAGTCAATAAGCATGCACTACAATCTTGCATGCAGCTGTCGGTTCTAAGAATGCAACACTAATTATACACAGGCATGAGTCACTAGTAAACATGCTATTTTAGCTGTAAGCTTGCATAACAAATCAGTGGCGTAGACAATTTTTAAATATTGAGATGGTGGTGTTGGGTTGGTGTGTGGCAGGGATGGGGTGGGGCTGGAGTGGAGTGTCAGGTTTGGCCAACTGAACATTTTCAGTTTTTGTTAAAGCGCGTTTATGTTTATATTTTTGATTGCCACATCGCGTAACACCGCGGTGTTGAAATGGTAGAACTTCCGCCTCGCATGCGGGAGGTCGTGGGACTAAACCAAATGGTACTAGTGAAGTGAAATTATTTATATTTTCTATAATATATTTGACTAGAAGCGTCAGCTGCCTGTGACTCGGTGACTTCATTTTATCGGTTTCTGCAAGAAACTTTTCGATCAGATTTTATCATAATTATGCAGTGTCATGTGTAAGCATCGACGCACACATTTGTCTAACTGTATTGTTTCACAGCTTACCTTATCAAAAGGAGATTTTCTCCGTTATTTGCGATGATTTTAGATAACAATCCTTCAATTAATTAAATCTTCAGCATCATGTACATTTATTTGTCTTCCGGTGGCCTCGTTTTGAAATCAACCCTAGTGTCATCCCAATAAAACGGGACAGCGTAAATAAAGGTTATATCCTCCTACAATATAGACAATATATGCAATATAAATATAACACAAAGATGACATTTGAGTATAAAAAAAACAACATATAAAGCCACAAAGCAAACATTCAGTGACTTGGTAGAAGCCATAGCAACACGAGAATAAACCATTAAGGGCATGACAAGTCAAGATTGGAGGCAAACACCAAAAACATTCAAGATTTAGGTAGACGTCATCGTAGAGTCCACAATCTGCCCGGTCATCGCACAATCAGAGATGAAAGCACAACCACCGTGGCGAACTGTAAAAAGGTCAGTCACTAAACATGCAGTGCGTTGCAAAATGATAGGGTCATAACCTCTTTTGATGAACGTATTAACAATATTTTAGAAGCAGATCCGATAATGGAATTTTGCAAAGGTTTTTAAAAGTTTATATTAACGGTTGTTCTGATGGAGTAGAGTTTTAGTAATACAAATGTTACGAATATTAAGGTTCTGAACTCGAGTACAAGCTCTAAAAATTCAAAGTTTTAAATCCCCAGAGGCACTTTTTGCCATTGACCGTTCCAAAGCGATAGCCCTTTTGTCAGCCCTTTTATGTTTGAGATGTCGTGTCTTCTTCAAAATTGTTGTTTGTTTCTATGCGTGCAAAAGCATTCACATTAAACCTTGAATGCTGTATTTGCTGTTCGACTTGTATAGTGGATGCTATTTTCATTATGATGTCACGCATTTAATGCCGTGGCGTAATGGTAACGGCTCCCGACTTCTATGCAGAAGATCCGAGTTCAAGTCCCTAAATTATTTTTTTTCCCTCTTCACTGCGATAATAAATAATTAGAAACTATTTGATTAAATATGAACTGATTAAATATTAATTTAAGGAGTATTTTGGATCTTTGATTTAGATTACTTTAAACCAATGACTAAAAATCTTTATCGGCATTTCCAATAATTAATATTGACAATACATGTAATTTATACATTATTAGAATTAGGTTCTTTTTTTCCCCCCCACCACTAAGTAAGAATTTAATAAGCAGTTTATAATAAAAATAAAAAAGAGCTGTCGGAGAACAGCGCACACCACTATTCGATTTTTCAAACAATAATAAATTATATAGCTAGTATATACCGTCAGAAAAAAAGGCTGTGATGTTTTTTTATTATCAGTTTTAATTAAAAATGCTGTCATTTTAAAGAAATTTGTGACTTGGGGAGTCATTTCGCAACTTGGGGAGGGAGGGGATGAGAATCTGGCATTTTTTTTATTGTGACCTCATTTCAGTTTTCTTTTTATCGATATTTCATCTGTGTATCTGAATTTATTCAGAATTGTTTTATATGTAAATGACTGCGTTCAAATTTAAACGTTAATATCCAAAAAAATCCAAAACGCAGAGATATGTAAAAAAAATAAGTAAAAACAAATATATTCGGGTGGAGATGATGATGGGATGGGGGGATGGTTGGTGGATGGGGATGGGGATGGGCGGGGGCACATCATTGACATGGGTGTAGATTTGATAAAACAAAATAACAGTGTGTTGTGATATTTTTGAGAACCTAACCATTCCACCTACTTTCACGCACTTTCGCAACATCTCGATTGATTCTGAACTTATCTGAAATTGACAGAGTTTGTACGAATGTTCCGTACTGAACACATGCACGTGAATCTCGTAGTGTGTTAAAATACACGTTTAATATTTGTTTCGTATTGGCGAGTTACAGTTACATAGAACATAGAATAATAATAAAAAAAACTGCATAAGAGCCAATTTATTTGGCTAGTGAATCTCAATATTTGTTTACATATAAAAGGAGGATCCGACTAGTGCCGTATCCTCAATTATAGAGTTTGAAATTTTAAGTTTATTACTCAGACTGGATAAATCCCCATTTAGGCCGTGTCTTTTTCATATTATCTACTTGTATTTACACATCTGACATCCGGTTAATAATCTCATATCTATGTTAAATGAATAGTAACTCTTTTTCTTCAAATTTAATAACTCATGTTCTTTTTCAAGAAAATACACAGAAATACAGCTTTTAAGTAAAATCCATCTTTTTGTTAAAATTGCTGACGTTATGATAAAACCATAACGACGTCAACCATTTCCTGTATGACGTTAGGGGCCACTCCACAGTTTAATGTCCAATTCTCAACAATCAAACCCACGACAAGGCCTTAGCCTGAATCCTTGAGCAAAACAAATCACACCATCATTGGATCATACATTTCTTTGAAGACCATTAAATTACCCATGTTTTCATACCAAATAAAAATACCAACAACCAGTTTCTTTACAAAGTTTGCCTCATTTCTTTAAGATTAACCCCCTCTCAAAACAAACTTAAAATGCCATTTTACCAATATTTCAAATGCCAATAAATAATAATAAAAATAATTCATCAGCATAGCAGGGCACTCATCATGCTCTTGCGTATCAGGAAATGCTAAAGTTTACATACTTTCCCCGGCTTTTTAATAAGTTATTCCAAATTGATGACCCCGTGAGACAAAATCAGCCAATTTAGCTAAATTTTGAAAGTTTTTGATAGTTTCGCAATTTTCTATGTATAGCCTCTAAAAAACCAAAGAAGGCATATTTCATTTTATCACATATCATATGGTGTGGGAGTGTAATAACACCATTCAATATTTTCGATATTCCACAAGTGGTAAAACATAGCGTTAATGACGTCATGGACGTCACGTTAATGTACGTTTCCTGACGTAATGTGACGTTATAAGTTATGTAATAAATAGAATCTAACATTCGTTCTCATTCATTATTGAATTTATTAAACTCGTTAGCAAAACTCGTTTTGCCAACTCATTTAAAAAAATCAATAATGAATGAGTTCTCATGTAAGATCCTCTATATATCAAAATAAACTTGTAAGTACTCAAAACTGAAAAGTACAGCAAACATGCACTTCGTAATTATTATTAAAACCATCCATGGCCGTAAAAGATGGTCAGTTGTTTTCTTTCTGATTTCCATGGACATTCGTGCGAAACTGAGGACTGACCCCTTAGGTAAATGACGTGACGTCGTTTCCCGTAACACCCCTTCTACTTCATCGCAAAACGATTTCATGAACAGTATACACTAAATATTCATAGCAGTATGAAATTCAATTTAAAAATGTCTCTCAGTATTCTTTAACGATTAGAAATAATACTCTATAAATTCATATCATAAATCAGTGATACGAAAATTAAATTATGTTTTTCGTAATTATTCACTAATTCCTGTCAGTTAATAGTTTATCTTTATGTTGCAGCCACTAGGAAATTTGGTGTGCTGTCTTTTTATCCATTGATCCTCTACCATGTGTCTGTATGTGCGACTCTCATTGAAAATACGCTGCAAAACAGTTACTTCTACGTCTGTGTCTTCATGACCTTGAAGGTATCACACCTCAATTAATTTTACCATAGGGTTACTGTACAGTTTTTTCCAACATCTGAGCTTCAAAGCTGGGCAGCAGACATTGCTGTTGGTTTAAAATCTTCAGTATAGCCAAGACCAGTAATTAAAAACAATAAAATACATACGTTAGCCAGTTCTTTTTCTCTCTCTCATGTTTATGTGACCTCTATGGAAAATACAAAATTCATACACTTTCTAGCTAAATATGTGGTGCTTCGGTCAAACACTTCTGAAATTTGAATGAAACCTCATATCACATGGGATTTTCTGTATCATCTGTGTTTACACTGCAGAGGTATGTTAAAGCAAAGAAATACCTTTTCTTTTCAAATTAAAAACTGCCTAAAATTTGAGAAAAAATAGAATTATTTTCTGTTTTTCTTTTGGTGTGAGACCTGAAAATGTCGCGACGTGACGTCGTTATGGTTTTATCAAAATGTCAGACATTTCAACAAAAATATGGTTTTACTTAAAAGCTGTATTTCTGTGAATTTTCATGAAAAAGAACATGAGTTCGAAAATACAGAAGAAAAGAGTTACTTTTAATTTAATATTGAATTAAACTTTCCTTTTGAAAGACTATACATATGCTCATATTTATGGCTACTTGTTTTCAGCGTTCACTGTAGCTATTATACACGTGTCTCTCGTGTATCTATATACAAATTACTCTGCAATGTATGTTTCTGTAGAAACATGACTTTGTACACAGATATCAAACTGTCTTCGAGAGGTTACTTACACTCGAAGCAGTTTTTGAAAAATGTATGAAAGAAATGGAACATATCTTGAATAACATACATATATTTAAGTTATTCGGTCATCAACTTGCATTACATGCTAAATGAGCATGTGTAAACATGCTGTGTATCGGATTATCATGAAATCTGAAACGAAGTATTGAAGCTTTTGTTTGGACAAACATTAAGAATGCCAATATGTACAAAGCCCTTCCATTTGTCAATATTTGTAAGTGGTCTCCCAAGAAAAATCTTATTAAGTTCAATGTACTCAGTATGTCAAATTTAAGCTAAAATTCAGCTGCTGAGTAGACTTGTAAAACTAACTACGGTAACGATTACGGTAACGATTACGATACGACTAAAACAGAGGGTTTTTCTCTACAGGCAATACGCCTTGAACGACCAGCATTTGCCGTAATCGTTACCGTAGTCAGTTGTACAGGTCCTCAGCAGCTGAATTTTAGCTTAAATTTGACATACTGAGTACATTGAACTTAATAAGATTTTTCTTGGGAGACCACTATATATAGGCCAATGAAATTTATTATTGACACTACATAAACTTGTACGGAAAGGTGGATGATCTGCCACTACTACAAAATTTCGACCGTTATATATAGCCTAAAATGTGCTGAAAATAACGTACACCACCATTCAACCAAACAGCCAAGCATCATTATTTTAGAATTTATTAAACTAGTTGGCATACATGATATGAGATGGTTTACAGAGCAATATATCATTTTTACAAACGACCAGTTATTCGCCATGCTTCCTTTTCTAAGCCTCTCCGTGGCCGAATGGTTAACGACGTTGCGTTCGCCTCGTCTCTCACTTGTAAGTGAGGAAGTGTCGATTCTTACGGATGGCGGGGAGTGTACAGTACTGGTTCTACCCAGGATAGGGGCGTCCGTGGCTGAGTGGTTAGAGTCTCTGACTTAAAATCACTTGCCCCTCACCGCTGTAGGTTCGATCCCTCATGGACCTAGGAAGCTTTATGTGAGGAAGCTATCCAGCTGGCTTGCGGGAACGTCGGTGGATCTACCGAGGTGCCTGCCCGTGCACGGAAATTACCCGGAGGGCACCTGGGGTCTTTCTCCAAGAATGGTAGCTGGAAAGTCGCCATATGACCTTAGCTTTTGGTGCTATTATAATATCCAATTCAATTCAATTCTACCTAGGAAAAGCGGGTTGTCTGCCTCCATCACAAAAATCGACCATCATATATAACTTTACATGTGTTGAAAATGACGTAAAACACCAAACAAACAAACACATTTTCTAAGCTTCACCTAATAAAGTTGATATTCGTTTCATATCATCTTTGCAAACTGGTTTAATTAATTTAATATTTTTTGCATTTTCTTGATACTTTCCTTTGAAACAATCTAGCGCTTAATCTCGAATATACTTCATTTTTCAAGTAGGTGGGACTATTTTCGCTCGGCTTCGCACGCATAGAAAGTGGCTATTCCGCTTCAAGGAGGTGAACGAACAATCTCACATTGACCTCTGTCAGCTTCTAAGAAAGTAGTATGCAATCACATGAAATTTTGCCTCATGACCATAGCTAAAATATGAAAATGGCGAACAGAACTTTAACACCGTGACACCACCAACTATAGGTTGCTGATTGACATGTAAACAATCGAAAGAAACACGGCTTATTTTCTACATTTTGATATATTTTAGGTTTAACTGCAATTTAATTTGAGGTAGGTTTAAGAGCTATGTGATACTGGAAAGTGCTGGTAAGCAAAACGCTGTACTGTAACCCTATGGGAACGACTTGGTGGTGCCTATTTTGATGTTTCGACGGCGGAGTGATATGCCAAAGTACTAACCTTTATGTTACCGCAATAATTCTGAGCATAATTTACTGTTTATTTAAAACATTCAAGCCGAAAAATTGTTTTCTTTTCTAATTTAAGCATTAAGAAATAAAATATTTCCAAGGGGTCTCGGGCGGGGTTTGAATTTCATCGATGCAAAAGGCCGCAGGCCCGCGGTTTCGATGTGTTTCAAGTCACCAGCTTTTGATCTCGCACAATATAAACCCGTTGAACATATTTTATTTCTTATCTAACATGGAGTTGTATGTAGATCTATCATGAAACATATTTTGTCGAGAGATTGCACAAAATACAAACAATTTCTCACAACTTACATGTTATGCCTATCTCTAAACTTCAAACGAGAAGAATATACATCTTCCTCCATTTTAAATGTTTTGTTGGAACGTAGCGTCCCTTAAAATAACCTATGGGAAACGCTCTAATTATTCAGCTTTTTTGATAATTTTGATAATCCGCGACAGGGATTTTTTTTTTATTGTTGCCGGACTATTTCATTAAAAAAATTCACAAACGCCGCCATTTTCGTTTTGTAAAAACGTCGATTCAGACCGCAGTTATCGATTTTACGCGTACCAAGTTAACAGGATTGAATGATTTTGTGAAGTGTCAGGTTTGAATTACGTCATCAATATGTTCGTAAACGTTGATTCTAATTTTTGCAACGTTAGGAGAATAAACATTGCGCATTCCGCATTCCGCATTGTAACGTATTCAACGTTAGGAGAGTAAGAAAAGCAATGCGAAAGATTTCAGATGTGTGCGTTTTTTCACATTTTAGGGGTATTAGAATAGAAATAGAACATCGTTTACGGTGAATTATCTATAATATATCACGGTTTGTCGTTCAATTGTAAACAATAATTTCACTCGCCCTTTGGGCTCGTGAAATTATTGCGCGTGAAATTATTGTTTACAATTGAACTCCAAACCGTGATATATTAAACGATAATTCATATTTAAACTGTGTTCTATTTCTTAAAAAAAATGAGTTTTATGCAGAGTGTTCACGCTGGGATAAACAATTGGACATCTAGAAGGCTACACAGGTTTACGTAATGAAGGAACCAGTTGACTGTCTTAGAACTCTGCAGACAAATAACACGTGAGTTCAGTTGTGTAACTCCTTTTCCCGCCGTTTGTTTCTGCAGTGTTTTCAATTTAAAATATGCTAAGCACATTGACAGTTAGTCATTGTTTCAGACGAGAAACTATGTAAACAGTGAACAGAATTGGATCAACCGTGACTGTCGTTGACTTCATTGAATTATTCATATAATTCCTTCTTGTTTGTTTGAGATGACATGAAGGGGGCTATGGTATGCATATAATGGCCCCCCGTGTTAAACCACACATTACGATATGACCATGGGACACAGCAGTTTCTAAACCTGTTCCATGCCACTCCCTCTACATTTACACACAGGCAGCCGGCGCATACTCTCCCCAACACCCCCGCCCACCACCACCCCACCACCACTACCACTCCCCCTATCTACTATCCCCCACCGCCCGCATATTTTCTCTACAACCCCACTTAAAAACATGTTCAATGAAATGCTAAATACCATAGGCATAGGAAATCCCATCGTTTGAATATAAATTACCTTCTATGTATTAAATGTCTATTATAATAATAACAGAAGGTATTAACGATTCAATTTCCCGTACTAAAGCCTAAATAAGGTTACAGTACACTTGGTTTTCAATTTTAAAAAAGGACACACTATTTTATGTGATTGACTGTGCTATAGTGGGGGCATCTGCATACCATGGACACATTTTCTAATTGAAACAAGAATTGAATACATAATTATAAATTAGATCTATTTATTTTCAACGAAAAGTTTAGATCCAAATGAAAATTGGCATTTGCGTTTATACACTGTTTCATTTTATTTATTTTTCATAAGGAGTCATGATGCCTGCACCTTACATATTCTGATCTGAAATGCGACTCTTGGTTGGATGAGGTGCGGTTGAAGGAGCTCACAAAAACAACATGGATTTGATAGAGGTTAGTACCAGCTGATCTTATTTATATGGTGGGAAAGCATTTCAAATCAACGCCAAAAACATGAATAAATTATACTTTTCAAGGCAAAGTTTCCAGGTGTTTTACCTTAACTGGATTTATCAATAATTAATAATTAATTATTGAATAAATGTTGAAATGTGTAACTGAGAGACATATAAGGATCTTAAACAATACATAAAATTAATACAATTTGTTTTCACATGTTTAACCCTGCAGCCACTGAGTTTATTCTTTATTTAACGTTAAAAAAATGATAACAAATAGTTACCCATTACTGACCCATTTTTAGTGAGATGTTACAGTAAACACGGGCATTATTTTATTTTAGATGTTCTATATAAAATATATATTTTGTATATTCAATATTAACAGTATTCAAGTTTTAGTATTTCATGTACAGCAGACTTTTAAGGTGCAATACTCAGTGTTTGCATTTTCTTTATTTTTCAGACTAGTTGCTGCCAGTTTCACAAATCACACGTTTACGGTATACAACTGTAATGGAGCCAAGTGTTGAAAAATAAATTGAATGGATTATCTTGAACTACATCTGCTTGAAAAATGACATGACGATTTTTCTTGTACTGAACACTAATTGGGGCTGAGGCTTTTCACCAGGATCAGTGCATGCTGGTTTCCTCACACATACATTAAATACCACTTGTTAGCACTGTCATCCGTGCCAATGAGTGTGATGTGAATATAGTAGTTTTGCTTATCTCGCAGTCTGTAAAAAACAACAACATCCATTTGAGAAGTTGAATAAGTATATAGTTTTTCTGAACTAACGGTACATAACCGATCAGACATGTCTAAATTTTTGCAATCATTAAAATTAATTACTAGACTAGTGAAAAGCAAATTGTTGTTATATATTAATAAACTGTTGATAATATTGCACCAATTACTTATTTAAACATTTGGTAGAATAATGAAGAAAAAAAGCTTAATTATATGCAGGCAGGTTTAAAGTGAAACGGATATTGAATTAATACATCAAGATGCTAAATGTAATGCTCGATACAAACTTCAAGATTGCTGTGTCTCCCTTTAAAAGCAGATGATTGTATAACTATAATATGAACCAATTTAAATTAAAGGGAATGGAGCGATACAGCCAAACCATCTTTATTATTGAGAGTTCTGAAAAACTTGAATAAGGGTGATTGAATTATTAAAATCGGATGATAAACAAAGAAGATATGGTCATTTGGAGTTTCTGTTGAAACGGATATCGAAGAGGCCATTTTGAGAGCTATGACATCACGAATCTAAATGACCATATATGGAATATTTATAAATCATGAACATTTACTGATTTATAGGGGAAAATTGACCCCAACTGTATGAAAAATATGTAATATTTAATGGCAATAATGCTTTATATGACCATTAAAAAAAATGCATTCATTTGTAGTGATTGTCTTCGTTTTAAATAGTTATCAATATTCCATATATGGTAATATGGAACTATGACAGTTCTCAAAATGGCGGCTCCCAGATGCATATCCGTTTAAGAACAACCTTTAAATGGTCATATATTTTTTGTTTATATCATCCGATTTTGATAATTCTGTCACCTTTTTCCATGTTTTTTAGAACTCTCAAGAATATAGCTGTTTGGCTGTGTCGCTACATTCCCTTTAAAACAAACAACACATTTTTTGGAACTTGTAAATGTATACATTTCACTCAATGTCATTACTGGTATATCTTGCAATTGTATTTGATGTTTGACAAGCGTATTTACTATAAAACAAATGATCACTGTGTCAGTTGCTTGAGTTGATTAAACCTGAGAATATCCAATATTTACTACAATTTACCTCCCTATACTATATATGTGTTTGTGGGCATTGCAGACACTTGGGGATCACTTTGTCCTCTTTAATGAGCAACCTAACCTTGTAAATTATTTGTTATCACATAACTTACAGTGTGCGAGTATAATAAACTGTATCATAAATACACTAGTGTAATACATATAATTGAAGGCTGTATCGTCTTTTTCGTTCAGCTTGGTGTGCAAGCGCACTTCCATTAACATTAAAATACTGGATTACGGAAATAGATATTTTAAAGGTTGTTCGGTGTTGTACACAGACCGTAGCGAAAAACAAATCATTTGATGACTATATGTAGGCAGTTACATTAATAAATATACGTTTTGTGGCAATGTTTTGAGTTATTTGACAAATAGAATCTCACGCCTTGCCTAATTAATATTGAATTTAGTAAACATTTCAAATGGATGCTCAGCATAGCCTCAGGCGCATCATATCAGTTTTATCCAACTTGTCTAATAAATTAATATTCCAGCGCTCATGTAAGATCCTCTATTAACTATGTTCATGAAACTTTACGCACATCTTCATCTTACTACAAGGAATATGTTACACGTGTTAAATAGATCTGAATAAAAAAGTCTGAATTTCATTTTGGCAGAGTTATGCCCCTTTTTCCTTTAACCTGCAATCTAACCCTGCTCACAACTTGAGCTAAATATTGACATTATGGTGATAAAACGTGATTCAGTTCTTCCTGTGATTTAAACATATTTTATTGCCATATATGTACAAGTACAATGCAATACAGTTCTTCCTGTAAATATCAATTATTCAATGCCACTGACATGTCCAAATAACTCTGTATTTCATTCTGGCAGAATTATGCCCCTTTTCAAAAAAGTTTAACCGGCATCGTAACCTAGCACATAACTTGGCAAACTATTGATCTATGGTCATGGACATATTAATAAAGTTCTTCCTGTACCAGTTGATCCAAATTAATTGCCAAAATAAATGAGAATGCGCACTAAACTAGTCATGAAAGAATCTATAATAATATCTTGACTTATGGAAGGTTAACATAAATTTGGCTTACAGTCAGTCTGACATATGGTCCTCAAACAAAAAGGATTTTACAGTATATGTACAAACATTTGTTGAAACGAATTGAATTGAATTGAATGTTGTTTAACGGCTCATCAACACAGTATAGGTTATTTAGAGCCGCCCCAGAGAGAGGGGAAGGATACATAGGAATCCGGAAACCTGCCTTACTCTTATTATCGAATAGATTCCTATGGTTCTTTAACGTGCTCGGAGGATAGACCGATACACGGGACCGCCCGGTTTACGTCCCCATCCGACGGACGAGGCTAAGGTAAAGTGTCTTGCCCAAGAACACACCGACGGAACCGGGAAGGATTGAACCCGGGGCCTCCGGTTACAAATCCGCCGCGCTACCGACTGCGCCACGCAGCCCCTTTGTTGAAACGATGTTATATATATTAGCATAAAACATTCATAGAAACTTTATAACCTTTTCTTTAAAAAAACGCACAATAATTGCTAAGATGAATAAAACTATTAGCTTTAACATATCAAATTCACTTACAACATACTAGCTAATTCACCAAAAAACAATATATATTTTAGGTAAGTAGATGATTTTAGTAGCGCATATTCATCCCATGGATAAACAGCATACACGCTAAGTCCACCAAGAGAAAAAATATGTTTTACGAATCCAGGTACAATTTGAAAAACTCAATAACCCCTAAAACTGTTTAGATCCCTAATTACTCATATTTATATGCGGTTAGACAACATACAAGTTAAATTTCATGAGGTGATCTTTTCGAATATGAACATAAAATCAAATTCTATTGGGGGCATTTTACACAATAAACAAGGGCCATAACTCCGGTTTTACTGATCCGATTTTTTTTGGTTTTCAAACTTGACCAAGCTTTCATTGATATTAAAAATCTGTATAAGTTTGGTAAAGATCAAATAATAAATGAAGGTGCTAGAATGTTCACAAGGCAAAATATGGCATTTCCCAGCAAATCAAGGGCCATAACTCTGGTGAAACTTATCCGATCTGGCTGGTTTTCGAGCTTGTTCCAGCTTTCATTGATATAAAGACCTAGGCCTGCAAAGTTTGGTAAATATCCGATTAATAATGAACGTGCTAGAGTGTTCACAAGACAAAAGTTAACAGACGGACGACGGACAACTCTTCATTCCATAAGCTCTGCTGGCCGGACTAAAAAAGCATGCGCTTGTTATTTCAAAACTCCATCTTAAATTAGTGTTTACTTTAATTTTTCAACCAATCAGTTGCCTCCGTATTTCAAATACATACACCAATTATTCATGAAGATTTTACTACTATCGCTCTTCACAATTACGAGTGTGACCTTTATAGAGACTATAAACTTTTGGAAAACACTAAGTCGGATAGAGGCTATGAAGAGAAATCGACAACATTAAGAAATCAAAAGGGAGGTAGCTACGGGACCGACTGCAGCAAAACTATATTTGGTGGTAATACTGAAGCAGGGATAACCAACTGATCCCACTTGATGTATTTTTCACAAACTAGACAAAACGGGTCATTTACAAAGAAAGGAAGACCTGTGTCCATCTTCTAATGGCGAACTGAATTTATTTAACTACTACCCGGTGACAGTTCGCATTGCTGTCAAGATCCAGTGGATGTCAAGAGTGAGATGGAGTTCCTTGGGTTGTGGGGTCAAAGGTTGGCGGGGCGCAGGAAGCCCGAGACGGTCTGTGGTAGGAATGATCATACAATTTAATAGAATTTATTTAAGTCACAAATAATTATTTATCTTATTGTTTTTAACACGCATTAAACACACATTTCAACGTCACAGAAAAAAACAGATCATTGAGCATTTTTGGGTAGGTGAACTACATTTTATAAAAGAAAGTCGGCAACAAAAACAAATTAGGCAACTATTCAGAATGCGTGAGAACCTAGAACGTATGCGTGTGAGCGTGATTTAACACAAAAATGCGTGTGTCCCACGCCCAATGGTCAATGCGTGAGACTTGACAGGTATGTCTAGGGTTTGACGCGAAACTATTGTAACTCACTTTTTTTCTGAAAATGATATTTTTCATAATCCATATCAGACACTGACCCTTTATAATGTCACAAAATATTAGAACTACTAAGGTGGAGAAAAATAAAATGTGTCATATTATTGTATCTCATACAGCTTTTTTTTTTAATGCGAAACTATTGTAACTCAGCTTTAAATCATTTAAAATAGTATTGCATTTGTTTTTAGATTAACTTCATATAAGGGATTGTTTATAGCCAACAAAATTATGTTGTTTCTTGCAAATTTATTTAAGACTATAATAATTTACATTAGTATTGCTTTTAAAAATAATTTTGTGCGAAACTATTGTCAGTCAAATTTGATTCTCATTAAATTTTACAATATTTACATAATAATTATTCTAAATGAAGGTAATAATAACTGCTCTATGTTTTTTATGTGAAATATAAGTTAAAAAAAAGATTACAGAACTTTAAGGAGTTTATTACATACCATTCTTAGGACAATAAAAAATATTTGTATTAAACACGCGGTAATGAACGTATGTAAGGTTGGTTTTTATTCATTTTAGCCTCCCCTTCGGATCACAGAATTAGGGATATTTTAGCCTCCACTTCGGATCACAGAATTAGGGATATGAGTGGTTCCACAGAGGAATTGATAATTATTGCCAAGCCCCTTTTTTCCAAGCTTTGCAAAATGAACTGTTGTATTTTGCGTTGTTTATCTGGTAAAAAAATATATTGTGAAAAGTTTTTTTAAACATTGCCGAAACATCATGTGCACGAAACATCATGTGCACGTAAGTTTTTCTGTGTAAAGGATTGATAGGATGAACAAGTCATGAAACGGATTAATATTTTAAACTTTTAGTGCGATTTATTTACAGATTTTCTTTATAAATTCTATTTTCCGGGGTCTAAATAGGTAAAATGAGTGATGTTTTGAAATTTTTCCCAACTCAATTTAAGTATTTCTATCTGTAAAGTGGACAAATTGTTTTATACTTTAACGCTAATAATGTTTAATATTAAGCAAGTTTTACACATCACTCTCTCAAACAATGATTGTTGAGTTCGAATTTGTGGCAATTGAGAAGAAATTTTAGTTGTTTCTCCAAGTTCAATGAAAAACAACACTGTTTTATTAATAGTACTTGCCTTCATGTGTTTAAGTATTTTTAAATGATGAGTAATCATGGTAATTAATTAATTATTTAAAAATTACCTTATAAATTATTTACTAGTATTGATAAGGTGAGAAAGTTTTCCCATTGCTTTGCGAATGTCGATTGTTCTTAGTATCCACATTCAGTTGATTCATGGTCAATAGAAATAGCCTAAAATATTAATATTGAAGCCGAAAATGACTTAGAACAACATAATTATGGAAAAAAAACTTATAATCCTTTTTGCCAGGCTAGTTTCATCTATTATATAAAGCAGTAAGTAATACTTATAATATCAAAGGTCAGGGCTGGTATAAACTCTTTAGGTCATCCTTAATAAACAGTTTGTTTGCGGCTTCCCTGCCCAAGATTTCATAAGTGGGTAGGTATGTAGGAAGGTACACATTTTAACAATTGCTTTGCATTAAAGGGTCCCATAGCAATCTTGAAGTATTCATCAAAGTTTGAATTATAAATCCAGTGTAAGTGTAACTTTAACCTGCTTGCAGATAATTATATTAAAGGAAATATAATTTCAAATTCTACTTCTTTCTTTTGTCATAGGTTTTAAATATAATGTTGGTGTAATATAATCAACAATTAATAATATGTAAAAACAATTGCTTTGAATTATTGAAATAATTATCAATAATTATTTAAAACTTGCAAGATATTTGGAAAAACTAACCCGAAGCCACGATGTTAAATACATCAAGGATGCCGTGTGCCTCTTCAAGTAAATGGTTTTATCCAGGACAGGTTTAAGTCATTTTGCAACTTAAACTAACACAGTTATAATATATGCAGAACTGTGCAATTGCAACTAAGACAATATTTTATATGGGATTATTCAATCAAGTTTAATAATACTGGAAGGCTCATGTGGTAAAATTCTTAAAGTTTTTACTTCCAACGCCCCTACCCCACCCCCCTACAAACAACACACATACTCCACCTCCTAAACTGAAAGAGGAGACACAGTGGTGCAAGAAGCTAGAGGTTCAACTATTCAGTAAAACCCATTGTCCCTATAAAAAGCTAATCGCGACAAAAAAAAAACGTATTTGTTAAAATAGCCACATGCCATTAGTAGTTTTTACAAACACTTTTTAGTTTTATAAAGAAATTATAAGATATTGCATTCCATATAAGTGTTATTATCGTCATCTTGTCTGAATTGTGTGACTTTACTACATGCATATAGAGTTTTATCCCACAGTATCTGCCGGGACTACTTTTTTAATGTACAACCAACACAAATGCACAGTAACACGACTCACAAGATTTTCCAACTGTTATACTGTTAAATCCACTGTTTATTTAATTACTTTCTTTCTTTGACGTTAACGGTTTCAAAAAAAAGTGATGTCATGTAACATTTCGTTACGTCATCGAACAGGGCTCGTAGCCAGGTGTGTAAAACGGTTTAGTTACTGAAATTGCTTAAATAATTGTTGTTAAATCATAAAATAAAAAGAAAATTTGTTGTTTTGTCGTGAAAAACATATTTTGTTTCATCTCGAAGTTAAAAAACTTTTATATTTTTCTCACTTCTAGATGAAATAAAATATGTTATTTAATCCAAAACAAGAAATATCGTCTGTGTATTGTTTGTTTAAAAATCAGTTATTTAAAATAATATTGACTTACAATGTTTCGCATAAAAAAATTATAAAGTCAAATTAGTTCTCATTTAACTTAATGAAGAGGGAAAAGATTTAATAATAAATATGTAAAAGGAAGATAATGATAACTGCTGTATGCTTCAGTTGTGAATAAAGATAACAAGAACTTAAGGGATTTCGGTTGCATACCATTCTTAGGTTTGTCCAAAATGAGCCTTAACATACAAACTTACTGCCTAAAACTATACTGTCCAATAGTTTTCATTGAAGTATGTAGTTTTTGAAAAAACAACCTGAAAAAATGTATCTATAACTGCTAAAAAATGTTAGTTACAATAGTTTCGCTCTGAAATATTTCGTCTACATCTTCAAATGTGTAGCGCGAAACTATTGTAAGTCAATATTTCTTAAATAACTCATACAGAATAACATGAATTATTTCTTTTCTTCTCAAATCATCAATGAATACCATTTCTTTATTACATGCCAGAGAATAAAGTTCTTAAATGCATTTATGATAAAAATAAGATGCTTTTTGCTTCTCCTGTACACTTTTCTAAAAGTGGATTACAAAAGTGGCGTTAAACCCTCGATGTGTTCGCCGAAATGTGCATCCTAAGGGCCACTTCCTATAATGGGACCCTCTCCTATAATTGTAATCCCACTGGGAGCTCGACATGTTTAGCCCGGTGAGAAAGTGCCGATGCTTGCGGATGGTAGGAGGTTTACAGTACTTGTTCTTCTCAGGACACACACAAAAAAAAAAGAAAAAAGAAATCGACCGTCATAATTATATACCCGAAAAATCTGCTGAAAATGACGTAAACACCATTCAACCAACCATCAACCTAACTGGAAAATGTGTTTGACGGAAAATTTGACTATGTCAAAATTTAAGAGAAAAGCGAAAAATGATGACATTTTAAACTTTAAAGTTCTCCGGCCATGTTTTGTTTCATGAACATGTTTAGTTTTATTTAAATCGAAATCAATACACAACAATAGCTATTTACACTTCACGCATTGCAATATCTGTGAAAAGCGAGAATAAGATTTTATTTGATGACGTAAAAAAACATTGAACAGGTAAATAAAAAGGGGGTCATGTATCATGTAAGAACAAGCCAATCTGTTGAATGACGTCACGTTCTATTTTGACACGTCACCGATAGATTTACCCCATTTCTACTTTCGCTTTACTGTCTATGACAATTATAATTAAATATCTCAAACAAACACTAATCAATGTTCACAATACATCATTTGGCTGAATTATAGGTAATAATAACAAAAAGCAATCAAAAGTATGCATTTTGTATCACTAGTAAGGCATGGAAACGTTTTTTATTAGGCACTATTTGACTATACACCACGGAAGCACGGAAGCACAAACGCAATGGTGCAATGTAACCTATATATATATATATCTAGTTTCATCGTCTTTGAGTGGGCTTTTGAATGGCGGAAAGTTGCCTACCTTTTTTATATGGGAATGTTTTCCATGTATTTTGAAAAAGTTATTTTGTGAAATGTTCAATCTAGTCATTATAATAATTATAAGGTTAATCATATTATGTTATTATGACACTTCACAAAACATAACATTATAATCTAGTCAGTAATGTATTATAATGTTCACTTATCATGGAATTGTGTGTTATTTAATTCCCATCATCAAAACAAGCTGCATAGATGAAGCTAGATAATACTCAGTATAACTCAGGTTTAGGCAAGCACACATATATGTTTCTTTTCGGGACTATCAAAAACTTTTCATATGATGTTTAAGATTTAAATTTGTTAATTGGTAATACTACAAACAGGGTGGCCATTCATATTTAGACATCTTTTTTATACAATTTCTTATTTTGAAAAATAAACATAAATTATTATAATCCCATTTTGATATTCACTATGAATTTTCTGAATGTATTATCATTAAAATGAGTGAATAATTGAGAGGGAAGATAGAAGGAAAAGTTAAGGTGCCATGTGATATTTCGGTTACTTCATAGGTTAAGAAAGGAAGTTTCCTATCTGTTTATTGATATGTCTGTGGACATTCAGGGCATTCATGGTAGGGGGTAGAGGGGTGTGACAGTATTTTAGTGGGATACACGATTACCAATACTGCTGTCTTATCTCAGAGGTTACTGTAAGGCGCTGGCACGGTACACGTATACTGATTTTTTTCTTAGCACAATGATGATAATACATGCAATTAATTTGAGTCAGAGGCCTCGGCAATACAGTGTTGCACCTAAGAGCTGGGATCGACCCCTGGTGGTGACATGTCTGATGGGAATAGTTATCTCCATCGTTCCATCCATTGTTCCAATCCATAAACCCATAGTTCATATTTGTTGAGTCTATAATCCAAATCACCTTACAGACTGTCAGTCATATGAGAACCGATATAACCACACTTTTCAGGTGGGGAAGGCGGGAGGGGCGGGGTGATCGGGGTGATCGGGGTGATCGGAGTCGGAGTTATAATAGCCTATATGGTGATTTTTTAAAGGGCTCCCCGACCAAAAACAAACAAACATATATATATAATCTGGTAACCTTCCCCTACTGCGCTCGCTACTCTTCTCTACGAAGAAGGGTACCAGGGGAAGGGTACCAGACTAACATATATAAGCACACGCATCCTTTAGAAAATTGTCCGCGTACATCATTTCACCCTGTGAAACTTTTAAAATCCCATGTGACGTCAAATTTCTTGTAACTTTTGACATGGTGTTTGAACGTGGACTTCGGGAAAACACGGTATTATGATTTTTGCAATGTTTTTAATAAAATTAGAATTTAAAGATCTATCATATTCACCGATTTATTTATAAACATTTAGCTGCTGATTGACATTTTGTTCATTACCGTTTATAAGCTAATTTCAGAATTTATCACGCAGTGAGCGGACCTCTGTTTTGTTTACTCATATGCCGTGTAACAGCACTACAAATATTGCCTACAGTACACAAAACAACGTTCGAAACGCTTGCGTAAACTAGTGACCAAACGGTTTTTGGGGTAGCAAAAAGTACTTTTTCAGGTGTTAAACATTTCGATGTTATGAGGCTGAACCCCCCCCCCCCCCCCCTTTTTGGTACGCAGTATTCAGGGCGTTTTAGGCGGTATTCAGTACGCACGAGCCTGGTACGCAGTACTCGCACAACAGACTATTTAGTATTTAGTACTCAGAAAATGTATTTTTAAAACCAAATATTATCAATTGAATGTACAAAAAATCATAAAATGTAAATAAAGGGCTAATTTTGATAATCGGGCCTTCATTCATCTAGCAGATAATGGCTTTTAGGTGTTTTAGGTCATCATTTGTAATTTTATACTTAGAATTTATGTCCGGAGCTAAATAGTATTCAGTACTCGGTCTCTAAAATAAGGAGTATTCAGTACTCGGAGGGGGGGGGGGGGGGGGTTACATCCTCTGTTATGGTTAACTGATAAATTCGACTGTTCTAGGGTGCATTCAAGGCGATAAGCGCACGCGCTGCACGACCTTTTAGTTTTTCAAAACCCCACAGTTTTGTATTTAAAGTCAGATATTGAAATAAAAGGTAGTACAATTTGAGTTTTTAGTACTACCGTAGGTTTAAATACATTTATTGGTGCAAAATAATCAACAGTTAGAAATATGTAAAGCAATATATTTGCACTATTCAAATGTGTAAAAAGAAACTAACAGAATGCCGCGACTTAAAAAAAAGGAGAAAATTTGCGTCTAGGATAGCACACATTGATGTCCCGCAATGAATATTCTTGTAAATAAGAGGTAATTTTAGTTTCATTCATTATATTTAGACCATCTAAAATATCAATATTTTTCCACACCACAAAAAAGACATTAAAGACATTTTCTGTAGTTTTCCATGCGCAGCATTTTGGCGACTTCTCTTCTAAAACTATAGGATGGATTTTCCTAAAAATTTACAGGAAAGATGCTTTGGATGTCTAGTTGTAGTTCTTGAATTATTTTTTTGAATTTATTTTTTGAATTTTTTTTTTTTTTTATTGTCTTTATTTATATAAATGCCTATTATTAGATACATAAAGAAGGAAAAATATAGCATTTTGTAAAAATTCCGACAAAATTAAAAAAATTAAGCATAACGGTAGGTTTCCAAAAACCAATATTAAATCTAAATATGTATGGTGACTTATAATTTTGATTGCATATATCGGAGGCCCCGGGTTCAATCCTCCGTGATGCCACTGAGTTTCATCGGTGTGTTCTTGGGCAAGACTCTTTCCCTTAGCCTCGTCCGTCGGATGGGGACGTAATCCGGGCGGTCCCGTGTATCGGTCTATCCTCCGAGCACGTTAAAGAACCATAGGAATCTATTCGATAATAAGAGTAGGATTTCCTGGATTCCTATGTATCCTTCCCCTCTCTCTGGGGCGGCTCTAAATAACCTATACTGTGTTGATGAGCCGTTAAACAACATTCATTACATTCAGTTCTAAATATATGTTCAAATAAGTGCCTAGGAAGTTTGAACAAATTCTGTTGTTAGGAACATAACAAAAAAGGAAAATATACCATTTCTATATAATTTCCTACAAATCTTGGCCTTTTAGCATAGGGGTAGGGTTTCACTTTTTTTTTTCTAAACAAGCATGTGGACCTATCATTTTTATTGCACATTTTGTTTTTATATATGTTAAACTAGGTGCTTAGAAAGTTTAAACAAATTCTATTATTAGGAACATACAAAAAAAAAAATGGAAATTGTATCATTATGGGCTAATTTGTGCATTAATTGTGGTAATGGTCTTAACAGATTTTGTAAAAAAATATAGGTTTTACATAAAGATGAGCTTTAAATGTTATTGTAATTAAATGTTCTTTACTTTAATACAATTTTAGCAGAATTGTGACCAATGAATAAATGGTTAGACTTCAAAAATGTCTTATTTAGCTATTTCATGGACTTGTTCAACTTTTTGGACAGATTGTGGCATTACAAATTATTTTTAAAATTTTAAAAAATCATGGTAACCTACCATTATTTTTGCCTTTTCTGTCTATATATATAACAGACTTACTGTACAAAAAGTTTAAAGAAAATCTGTTATGCAGAAAAAAATATAGAAATTTGACAATTCAAGCTCCCAGTGGGATGCGAACTCGCAGGAGTGAGAGGCGTGAACGTTTTAGACGCAGCGCCTTCACTATCCCGGATACGGCGGCAATTTTAGGGTAAAACATACGGGATAAAAGTGTATTTATCATGTACTAAGGCGGATTCAGGGATAGGGCGTACCCGGCACCCTACCCTCTAAAATCCCACAAGTATAACCTATGCATGCCGGATTACATGGGGCGCGCGCCATGTCTACTGTTAGTCATCATTGGATTTAGCATAAAGTTATTCTTGAAAAATACAACAGAATTCACTAAACGTTATGTAGAAAAACAAAATCATCCGCTCCCCCGCCTCCGCCCCTCCCACACACAAAGAATCAAACCAAAATCTTGGATCTGCATCTGATGTGTACCCTCTTCTCAAACGGTTTTTAGTGATCACTTATTCAGACAAGCCCCTTTAAGTCTAGGTGGTTGCATCGAAGACTGTATTAAGAAAAAATATTTTGAACGGTTGATGCATATGACGTATATATATATTGACAGAAATATAAACAATATGTATTTTTTAATTTGATTTTTTATTTGCTTTTATTCTACACAAACCCCTGTGAGCCTATTAAAACCCAGGTTGTTACACTACTTTGAGATCAGCCCCCAACATTTTCTCGTGCTAAGTATTTAGTCTGAAGTCA
The DNA here is from genome assembly GCA_037043455.1 of Cyrtodaria siliqua. NCBI lineage: Eukaryota > Metazoa > Mollusca > Bivalvia > Adapedonta > Hiatellidae > Cyrtodaria > Cyrtodaria siliqua. Next base: position 32,337 of record JAWPHD010011772.1, read on the forward strand.
TAGTCGTTGTCACAGTTAGTGGTACATGTCTAATATGAAGCCAACTTTGTGAAATGATAGTATTTTTAAATTCCAGTTATTCTGATACACTGGTAGAGACCTAGCGATGCCAGTGAAGTGTAAACATGCGACTCGTATTGGCAAGATTGCATGGGAAAAGATCAAAGATAAACTACAGGTATTATAAAGTTATTTATTGCTTTTATGTCATATTTCCTATAGGCTTACATTATATCCTGTTGGTCTACAACTCCTATTCCTATATCCGAATGATGAAAAAGATTAACATTTTTGAAGAACTGTCTTCGAGACACTCAAAAATGACCAGCAATTTGTGGGTTATGGGATGCTTTCAGCCTTTAATCCTTGGCTGAAGGTGGGCACTCCCAGAATGGCAGTAAAGACATTTTACTTTTTGCAAATATACCCTCAGTACAATTGATCCATATATATAAAGGTCAAGGTCACACTGGAAACTTTATTCAGGCCAGTTTGTCAAGGTCATTTATCTGGGTTCAAAAAACCTTGTTATAAATAATGACAAAGCGCTAACAGGCGACACACATGTTCTGCGGAACACCCATCTAGTTTTTTTGATACGTTCTGTATCTTACTCCCCCAAGTTGTGACGGGTTGTCTTGAAAATTAACTTATACCTACTTGTAATGTCTTGAAACTCAAACTAATAATGTTGGTAACATTTGCTTTGAATGAAACATAACAAACAATTGTACCACAATATCCTAAATACACACTATGTACGTGTAATACCCGAGGATATACACAGCATATGTTAGTTATTGTGGTACAAATACAATAGAGCATGAGTCTTGCACGTGTATGGACGATAATGCACTCGATAACGCTCGCGCATTATCTCCCCGTACACGTGCAAAACTCATGCTCTATTTACTAATATTAGATACAATAGCGATTATTTTATGTAGCATACAGCAAACAATGTATTTCAAATTCAAAAAGGTTTCACTAGATCTAAAAATATATATCCCAAAATGTTATAAAGTGTTTAAAACGCGAACAAAAAAAGAGAAAAAGTTGACGTGCGTCAACGGCTAAATAATATTAAATAAAATAGTAGCAGCTTCAATAACAATCCCATTGAAGAAAACATACGATCGCTGCATCAATGTCCACATACGATCGCTGCATCAATGTCCACATACGATCGCTGCATCAATGTCCACATACGATCGCTGCATCAATGTCCACATACGATCGCTGCATCATTGTCCACATACGATCGCTGCATCAATGGCCACAGACATATCGTTATTTGCATATGGGATAACAATGAATTAAAAGCAAATAAAAACAACAACACAAAAACACAACTGTTGGACTATTGGAACAAGACATAAGGATTTCATCAGAATATTTTGATCGGTATTTTAAGTTTCGCTCTATGGACAATCCTGGTCCACAATTTATATCAAAAACCTTTCATGTCTGTGGTGTCGTACATTTTGCTTTTTTTATTGTAATTGTCGTTTGTTTTATGCGTGTTTTTGGCAGTCTGTTTTCTGTATGTTTTCCTTTCCGTCGAGTATACCTACTTTCTTTTCCAGGGCGTAAGTTAAAAACCGGTCACTATATATTCACGAACATTTCCCCATGTTTCAACTATTTGACGTAGATGTGTTTTTTTAAGTTGTTTCTTTCTGCCAAAACAAAAAATGAGGAAATGATATCTTTGGCTGTGTCTTGTTAACTGTATCTTAACTTGCAAACATAAATCAAACCAAACTTGTAGTTTCAAAAAGACCATCCTTACATCGATGTTCAATCATTGTATTTTAACGAATTGATCAATGAATACCTAAAACAAGGAACATGGAAATAATTAGTAAGATTACAGTACAAGCACTTGTAAGCCTGTAACTGTATTAAGATGCAAGCGCCTGTAAGCCTGTAACAATATTAAGATTACAGTACAAGTACCTGTAATCCTGTAACAGTATTAAGATTACAGTACCTGCACCTGTAAGCCTGTAATAGTATTAAGATAGCAGTACATGCACCTGTAAGCCTGTAACAGTATTAAGATTACAGTACCTGCATCTGTAAGCCTGTAACAGTATTAAGATTGCAGTACATGCAACTGTAAACCTGTAACAGTATTAAGATTACAGTACAAGCACCTGTAAACCTGTAACAGTATTAAGATTACAGTACAAGCACCTGTAAACCTTTAACAATTAAGATTACAGTACCTGCACCTGTAAGTCTGTAACAGTATTAAAATAACAGTACCTGCACCTGTAAGACTGTAACAGTATTAGGATTACAGTACCTGCATCTGTAAGCCTGTAACAGTATTATGATTACAGTACAAGCACCTGTAAACCAGTAACAGTATTAAGATTACAGAACAAGCACCTATAAACCTGTAACAGTATTAAGATTACAGTATCTGCATCTGTAAGCCTGTAACACTATTAAGATTACAGTACCTGCACTTGTAAGCCTGTAACCGTATTAAGATTACAGTACATCTACCTGTAAACCTGTAACAGTATTAGGAGTACAGTACCTGTACCTGTAATACTGTAACAGTATTAAGATTACAGTACCTGCACCTGTACGCCTGTAACAGTTTTAAGATTACAGTACAAGCACCTGTAAGCCTGTAATAGTATTAGGATTACAGTACCTGTACCTGTAAGCCTGTAATAGTATTAAGATTACAGTACCTGTACCTGTAAGCCTGTAACAGTATTAAGATAACAGTACAAGCACCTGTAAGCCTGTAACAGTATTAAGATTACAGTACCTGCACCTGTAAGCCTGTAACAGTATTAAGATTACAGTACCTGTACCTGTAAGCCTGTAACAGTATTAAGATTGCAGTATCTGTACCTGTAAGTCTGTAACAGAATTAAGATTACAGTACAAGCACCTGTAAACCTGTAACAGTATTAAGATAACAGTACATGCACCTGTAAGTCTGTAACAGTATTAAGATTACAGTACAAGCACCTGTAAGCCTGTAACAGTATTTAGATTGCAGTACCTGTACCTGTAAGCCTGTAACAGAGTTAAGATTACAGTACCTGTACCTGTACCTGTACCTGTACCTGTAAGACTGTAACAGTATTAAGATTACAGTACAAGCACCTGTAAGACTGTAACAGTATTAAGATTACAGTACCAGTACCTGTGAGCCTGTAACAGTATTAAGATAACAGTACCTGCACCTGTAAGTCTGTAACAGTATTAAGATTACAGTACCTGTACCTGTGAGCCTGTAACAGTATTAAGATTACAGTACCTGCACCTGTAAGCCTGTAACAGTATTAAGATTACAGTACATGTACCTGTAAGTCTGTTACAGTATTAAGATTACAGTACCTGCACCGGCAAGCCTGTAACATTATTAAGATTACAGTACAAGCACCTGTAAGCCTGTAACAGTATTAAGATTACAGTACCTGTACCTGTAAGCCTGTAACAGTATTAGGATTACTGTACCTGTACCTGTAAGCCTGTAACAGTATTACGATTACAGTACCTATACCTGTAAGCCTGTAACTGTATTAAGATGCAAGCACCTGCACCTGTAAGCCTGTAATAGTATTAAGATAGCAGTACATGCACCTGTAAGCCTGTAACAGTATTAAGATTGCAGTACATGCAACTGTAAACCTGTAACAGTATTAAGATTACAGTACAAGCACCTGTAAACCTGTAACAGTATTAAGATTACAGTACAAGCACCTGTAAACCTTTAACAATTAAGATTACAGTACCTGCACCTGTAAGTCTGTAACAGTATTAAAATAACAGTACCTGCACCTGTAAGCCTGTAACAGTATTAGGATTACAGTACCTGCATCTGTAAGCCTGTAACAGTATTATGATTACAGTACAAGCACCTGTAAACCAGTAACAGTATTAAGATTACAGAACAAGCACCTATAAACCTGTAACAGTATTAAGATTACAGTATCTGCATCTGTAAGCCTGTAACACTATTAAGATTACAGTACCTGCACTTGTAAGCCTGTAACCGTATTAAGATTACAGTACATCTACCTGTAAACCTGTAACAGTATTAGGAGTACAGTACCTGTACCTGTAATACTGTAACAGTATTAAGATTACAGTACCTGCACCTGTACGCCTGTAACAGTTTTAAGATTACAGTACAAGCACCTGTAAGCCTGTAATAGTATTAGGATTACAGTACCTGTACCTGTAAGCCTGTAATAGTATTAAGATTACAGTACCTGTACCTGTAAGCCTGTAACAGTATTAAGATAACAGTACAAGCACCTGTAAGCCTGTAACAGTATTAAGATTACAGTACCTGCACCTGTAAGCCTGTAACAGTATTAAGATTACAGTACCTGTACCTGTAAGCCTGTAACAGTATTAAGATTGCAGTATCTGTACCTGTAAGTCTGTAACAGAATTAAGATTACAGTACAAGCACCTGTAAACCTGTAACAGTATTAAGATAACAGTACATGCACCTGTAAGTCTGTAACAGTATTAAGATTACAGTACAAGCACCTGTAAGCCTGTAACAGTATTTAGATTGCAGTACCTGTACCTGTAAGCCTGTAACAGAGTTAAGATTACAGTACCTGTACCTGTACCTGTACCTGTACCTGTAAGACTGTAACAGTATTAAGATTACAGTACAAGCACCTGTAAGACTGTAACAGTATTAAGATTACAGTACCAGTACCTGTGAGCCTGTAACAGTATTAAGATAACAGTACCTGCACCTGTAAGTCTGTAACAGTATTAAGATTACAGTACCTGTACCTGTGAGCCTGTAACAGTATTAAGATTACAGTACCTGCACCTGTAAGCCTGTAACAGTATTAAGATTACAGTACATGTACCTGTAAGTCTGTTACAGTATTAAGATTACAGTACCTGCACCGGCAAGCCTGTAACATTATTAAGATTACAGTACAAGCACCTGTAAGCCTGTAACAGTATTAAGATTACAGTACCTGTACCTGTAAGCCTGTAACAGTATTAGGATTACTGTACCTGTACCTGTAAGCCTGTAACAGTATTACGATTACAGTACCTATACCTGTAAGCCTGTAACTGTATTAAGATGCAAGCACCTGTAAGCCTGTAACAATATTAAGATTACAGTACAAGTACCTGTACTCCTGTAACAGTATTAAGATTAAAGTACCTGCATCGGTAAGCCTGTTACAGTATTAAGATTACAGTACCTGCACCTGTAAGCCTGTAACAGTATTAAGATTGCAGTACATGCACCTGTAAGCCTGTAACAGTATTAAAATTACAGTACCTGCATCTGTAAGCCTGTAACAGTATTAAGATTGCAGTACATGCAACTGTTAACCTGTAACAGTATTAAGATTGCAGTATCTGTACCTGTAAGCCTGTAACAGTATTACGATTACAGTACAAGCACCTGTAAACCTGTAACAGTATTAAGATTACAGTACCTGCACCTGTAAGTCTGTAACAGTATTAAAATTACAGTACCTGCACCTGTAAGCCTGTAACAGTATTAAGATTACAGTACCTGCACCTGTAAGCCTGTAACAGTATTATGATTATGTTACAAGCACCTGTAAACCAGTAACAGTATTAAGATTACAGAACAAGCACCAATAAACCTGTAACAGTATTAAGATAACAGTATCTGCATCTGTAAGCCTGTAACACTATTAAGATTACAGTACCTGCACTTGTAAGCCTGTAACCGTATTAAGATTACAGTACATCTACCTGTAAACCTGTAACAGTATTAGGAGTACAGTACCTGTACCTGTAATACTGTAACAGTATTAAGATTACAGTACCTGCACCTGTACGCCTGTAACAGTATTAAGATTACAGTACAAGCACCTGTAAGCCTGTAATAGTATTAAGATTAAAGTACCTGTACCTGTAAGCCTGTAATAGTATTAAGATTACAGTACCTGTACCTGTAAGCCTGTAACAGTATTAAGATAACAGTACAAGCACCTGTAAGCCTGTAACAGTATTAAGATTACAGTACCTGTACCTGTAAGCCTGTAACAGTATTAAGATTGCAGTATCTGTACCTGTAAGTCTGTAACAGAATTAAGATTACAGTACAAGCACCTGTAAGCCTGTAACAGTATTAAGATAACAGTACATGCACCTGTAAGTCTGTAACAGTATTAAGATTACAGTACAAGCACCTGTAAGCCTGTAACAGTATTAAGATTGCAGTACCTGTACCTGTAAGCCTGTAACAGAGTTAAGATTACAGTACCTGTACCTGTACCTGTAAGCCTGTAACAGTATTAAGATTACAGTACAAGCCTCTGTAAGCCTGTAATAGTATTAAGATTACAGTACCAGTACCTGTGAGCCTCTAACAGTATTAAGATTACAGTACCTGCACCTGTAAGTCTGTAACAGTATTAAGATTACAGTACCTGTACCTGTGAGCCTGTAACAGTATTAAGATTACAGTACCTGCACCTGTAAGCCTGTAACAGTATTAAGATTACAGTACATGTACCTGTAAGTCTGTAACAGTATTAAGATTACAGTACCTGCACCGGCAAGCCTGTAACATTATTAAGATTACAGTACAAGCACCTGTAAGCCTGTAACAGTATTAAGATTACAGTACCTGTACCTGTAAGCCTGTAACAGTATTAGGATTACTGTACCTGTACCTGTAAGCCTGTAACAGTATTACGATTACAGTACCTGTACCTGTAAGCCTGTAACTGTATTAAGATGCAAGCACCTGTAAGCCTGTAACAATATCAAGATTACAGTACAAGTACCTGTAATCCTGTAACAGTACAAGCACCTGTAAGCCTGTAATAGTATTAAGATTACAGTACCTGTACCTGTAAGCCTGTAACAGTATTAAGATAACAGTACAAGCAACTGTAAGCCTGTAACAGTATTAAATTACAGTACCTGCACCTCTAAGCCTGTAACAGTATTAAGATTACAGTACCTGTACCGGTAAGACTGTAACAGTATTCAGATTACAGTACAAGCACCCGTAAGCCTGTAACAGTATTAAGATTGCAGTATCTGTACGTTTAAGTCTGTAACAGTATTAAGACTACAGTAAAAGCACCTGTAAGTCTGTATCAGTATTACGATAACAGTACAAGCACCTGTCAGCCTGTAACAGTATTAAGATTACAGTACCTGTTCCTGTAAGCCTGTAACAGTGTTAAGATTACAGTACCTGTACCTGTACCTGTACCTGTAAGCCTGTAACAGTATTAAGATTATAGTACAAGCACCTGTAAGCCTGTAACAGTATTAAGATTACAGTACCTGTACCTGTGAGCCTGTAACAGTATTAAGTATACAGTACCTGCACCTGTAAGTCTGTAACAGTATTAAGATTACAGTACCTGTACCTGTGAGCCTGTACCAGTATTAAGATTACAGTACCTGTACCTGTGAGCCTGCAACAGTATTAAGATTACAGTACCTGCACCTGTAAGCCTGTAACAGTATTAAGATTACAGTACATGTACCTGTAAGTCTGTAACAGTATTAAGATGACATTACCTGCACCTGTAAGCCTGTAACATTTTTAAGATTACAGTACCTGCACCTGTAAGTCTGTAACAGTATTAAGATTACAGTACCTGCACCTGTGAGCGTGTAACAGTATTTAGATTACAGTACCTGCACCTTAAAGCCTGTAACAGTATTAAGATTACAGTACCTGTACCTGTGAGCCTGTAACAGTACTAAGATTACAGTACCTGTACCTGTGAGCCTGTAACAGTATTAAGATTACAGTACCTGTACCTGTGAGCCTGTAACAGTATTAAGATTACATACCTGTACCTGTAAGCCTGTAACAGTATTAAGATAACAGTACATGTACCTGTAAGTCTGTACCAGTATTAAGATTTCAGTACCTGCACCTGTAAGCCTGTAACAGTATTAAGATTACAGTACAAGCACCTGTAAGCCTGTAACAGTATTAAGATTACAGTACAAGCACCTGTAAGCCTGTAACAGTAATAAGATTACAGTACCTGTACCTGCAAGCCTGTAACAGTATTAGGATTACTGTACCAGTACCTTTAAGCCTGTAAAAGTATTAAGATTACAGTACAAGCACCTGTAAGCCTTTAACAGTACTGTACTGTACCTGTACCTGTAAGCCAGTAACAGTATTAAGATTACAGTACCTGCTGCTGTAAGCCTGTAACAGTTTTAAGATTACAGTACCTGCACCTTAAAGCCTGTAACAGTATTAAGATTACAGTACCTGTACCTGTGAGCCTGTAACAGTACTAAGATTACAGTACCTGTACCTGTGAGCCTGTAACAGTATTAAGATTACAGTACCTGTACCTGTGAGCCTGTAACAGTATTAAGATTACATACCTGTACCTGTAAGCCTGTAACAGTATTAAGATAACAGTACATGTACCTGTAAGTCTGTACCAGTATTAAGATTTCAGTACCTGCACCTGTAAGCCTGTAACAGTATTAAGATTACAGTACAAGCACCTGTAAGCCTGTAACAGTATTAAGATTACAGTACAAGCACCTGTAAGCCTGTAACAGTAATAAGATTACAGTACCTGTACCTGCAAGCCTGTAACAGTATTAGGATTACTGTACCAGTACCTTTAAGCCTGTAAAAGTATTAAGATTACAGTACAAGCACCTGTAAGCCTTTAACAGTACTGTACTGTACCTGTACCTGTAAGCCAGTAACAGTATTAAGATTACAGTACCTGCTGCTGTAAGCCTGTAACAGTTTTAAGATTACAGGACCTGTACCTGTAAACATGTAACAGTATTAAGATTACAGCACCTGCACCTCTAAGCCTGTAACAGTATTAAGATTACAGTACCTTTACATGTAAGACTGTAACAGTATTAAGATTACAGTACAAGCACCTGTAAGCCTGTAACAGTATTAAGATTACAGTCCCTGTACCTTTAAGCCTGTAACAGTATTAAGATAACAGTACAAGCACCTCTAAGCCTGTAACAGTACTGTACTGTACATGTACCTGTAAGCCTGTAACAGTATTAAGATTACAGTACCTGTACCTGTAAGCCTGTAACCATATTAAGATTACAGTACCTGCACCTGTAAGCCTGTAACAGTATTAAGATTGCATTACCTGTACCTGTAAGCCTTTAACAGTATTAAGATTACAGTACAAGCACCTGTAAGCCTGTAATAGTATTAAGATTACAGTACAAGCACCTGTAATCCTGTAACGGTATTAAGATTACAGTACCTGCATCTGTAAGTCTGTAACAGTATTAAGATTACAGTACAAGAACCTGTAAGCCTGTAACAGTATTACGATTACAGTACCTATACATCTTAGCCTGTAACAGTATTAAGATAACAGTACCTGCACCTGTAAGTCTGTAACAGAATTAAGAGTACAACACCTTCACCTGTAAGCCTGTATCAGTATTATGATTACAGTACAAGCACCTGTAAGCCTGTAACAGTATTAAGATTACAGTACCTGCACCTATAAGCCTGTAACAGTATTAATATAACAGTACAAGCACCTGTAAGTCTGTAACAGTATTAAGATTACAACACCTGTACCTGTAAGCCTGTAATAGTATTAAGAATACAGTACCTGTAAGACTGTAACAGTATTAAGATTACAATACCTGTACCTGTAAGCCTGTAACAGTATTAAGATTACAGTACAAGCACTTGTAAGCCTGTTACAGTATTAAGATTACAATACCTGTACCTGTAAGCCTGTAACAGTATTAAGATTACAGTACCTGTACCTGTAAGCCTGTAACAGTGTTAAGATAACAGTACCTGCACCTGTAAGCCTGTAACAGTGTTAAGATAACAGTACCTGCACCTGTAAGCCTGTAACAGTGTTAAGATAACAGTACCTGCACCTGTAAGCCTGTAACAGTATTAAGATTACAACACCTGCACCTGTAAGCCTGTAACAGTATTAAGATTACAACACCTGCACCTGTAAGCCTATAACAGTATTAAGATTACAGTACAAGCACCTGTAAGCCTGTAACAGTATTAAGATTACAGTACCTGCACCTGTAAGCCTGTAACAGTATTAAGATTACAGTACATGTACCTGTAAGTCTGTAACAGTATTAAGATTACAGTCCCTGCACCTGTAAGCCTGTAACAGAGTTAAGATTACAGTACCTGTACCTGTGAGCCTGTAACAGTAATAAGATTACAGTACAAGCACCTGTAAGCCTGTAACAGTATTAAGATTACAGTACATGTACCTGTAGGTATGTAACCGTATTAAGATTACAGTACAAGCACCTGTAAGCCAGAAACAGTATTACGATTACAGTACCTGCACCTGTAAGCCTGTAACAGTATTAAGATTACAACACCTGCACCTGTAAACCTGTAATAGTATTAAGATTACAACACCTGCACCTGTACGCCTATAACAGTATTAAGATTACAGTACAAGCACCTGTAAGCCTGTAACAGTATTTAGATTACAGTACCTGCACCTGTAAGCCTGTTACAGTATTAAGATAACAATTCCTGCACCTGTTAGTCTGTAACAGTATTAAGATTACAGTACATGTACCTGTAAGTCTGTAACAGTATTAAGATTACAGTACCTGCACCTGTAAGCCTGTAACAGTATTAAGATAACAGTACCAGTACCTGTGAGCCTGTAACAGTATTAAGATTACAGTACAAGCACCTGTAAGCCTGTAACAGTATTAAGATTACAGTACATGTACCTGTAGGTCTGTAACCGTATTAAGATTACAGTACCTGCACCTGTAAACCTGTAACAGTATTAAGATTGCTGTACCTGTAAGCCTTTAACAGTATTAAGATTACAGTACAAGCACCTGTAAGCCTGTAATAGTATTAAGATTACAGTACAAGCACCTGTAATCCTGTAACGGTATTAAGATTACAGTACCTGCATCTGTAAGTCTGTAACAGTATTAAGATTACAGTACAAGAACCTGTAAGCCTGTAACAGTATTACGATTACAGTACCTATACATCTTAGCCTGTAACAGTATTAAGATAACAGTACCTGCACCTGTAAGTCTGTAACAGAATTAAGAGTACAACACCTGCACCTGTAAGCCTGTATCAGTATTATGATTACAGTACAAGCACCTGTAAGCCTGTAACTGTATTAAGATTACAGTACCTGCACCTATAAGCCTGTAACAGTATTAATATAACAGTACAAGCACCTGTAAGTCTGTAACAGTATTAAGATTACAACACCTGTACCTGTAAGCCTGTAATAGTATTATGATTATAGTACAAGCACCTGTAAGCCTGTAACAGTATTAAGATTACAGTACCTGCACCTATAAGCCTGTTACAGTATTAATATAACAGTACAAGCACCTGTACGTCTGTAACAGTATTAAGATTACAACACCTGCACCTGTAAGCCTGTAACAGTATTAAGATTACGGTACCTGTACCTGTAAGCCTGTAATAGTATTAAGATTACAGTACCTGTACTTGTAAGACTGTAACAGTATTAAGATTACAATACCTGTACCTGTAAGCCTGTTACAGTATTAAGATTACAGTACAAGCACTTGTAAGCCTGTAACAGTATTAAGATTGTAGTACCTCCATCTGTAAGCCTGTAACAGTATTAAGATTACAACACCTGCACCTGTAAGCCTGTAATAATATTAAGATTACAGTACCTGTACCTGTAAGACTGTAACAGTAGTAAGATTACAATACCTGTAACTGTAAGCCTGTAACAGTATTAAGATTACAGTACAAGCACTTGTAAGCCTGTAACAGTATTAAGATTGTAGTACCTCCATCTGTAAGCCTGTAACAGTATTAAGATTACAGTACAATCACCTGTTAGCCTGTAACAGTATTAAGATTACAGTACCTGTAACTGTAAGCCTGTAACAGTGTTAAGATTACAGTACAAGCACCTGTATGCCTGAAACAGTATTAAGATTACAGTACCTGCACCTGTAAGCCTGTAACAGTATTAAGATTACAACACCTGCACCTGTAAGCCTATAACAGTATTAATATTACAGTACAAGCACCTGTAAGCCTGTAACAGTATTAAGATTACAGTACCTGCACCTGTAAGCCTGTAACAGTATTAAGATAACAATTCCTGCACCTGTAAGTCTGTAACAGTATTAAGATTACAACACCTGCACCTGTAAGCCTGTAACAGTGTTAAGATTATAGTTCCATCACCTGTAAGCCTGTAACAATATTAAGATTACGGTACCGGTACATGTAAGCCTGTAACAGTATTAAGATTACAACACCTGCACCTGTCAGCCTGTAACAGTATTAAGATTATGGTACCTGTACCTGTAAGCCTGTAGCAGTATTAAGATTGATTACAGTACCTGTACCTATAAGCCTGTAACAGTATTAAGATAACAGTACCTGTACCTGTAAGCCTATAACAGTATTAAGATTACAGTAGAAGCACCTGTCAGCCTGTAATAGTATTAAGATTACGGTACCTGTACCTGTAAGCCTGTAACAGTATTAAGATTACAGTACCTGTACCTGTAAGACTGTAACAGTATTAGGATTACAGTACCTGTACCTGTAAGCCTGTAACAGTATTAATATTACAGTACAAGAACCTGTAAGTCTGTAACAGTATTAAGATTACAGTACAAGCACCTGTAAGCCTGTAATAGTATTAAGATTACAGTACCTGTACCTGTAAGCCTGTAACAGTATTAAGATAACAATTCCTGCACCTGTAAGTCTGTTACAGTATTAAGATTACAGTACATGTACCTGTAAGTCTGTAACAGTATTAAGATTACAGTACCTGCACCTGTAAGCCTGTAACATTATTAAGATTACAACACCTGCACCTGTAAGCCTACAACAGTATTAAGATTACAGTACAAGCACCTGTAAGCCTGTAACAGTATTGAGATTACAGTACCTGCACCTGTAAGCCTGTAACAGTATTAAGATAACAATTCCTGCACCTGTAAGTCTGTAACAGTATTAAGATTACAGTACATGTACCTGTAAGTCTGTAACAGTATTAAGATAACAGTACCTGCACCTGTAAGCCTGTAACAGTATTAAGATTACAGTACCAGTACCTGTGAGCCTGTAACAGTATTAAGATTACAGTACAAGCATCTGTAAGCCTGTAACAGTATTAAGATTACAGTACATGTACCTGTATGTCTGTAATCGTATTAAGATTACAGTACCTGCACCTGTAAGCCTGTAACAGTATTAAGATTGCATTACCTGTACCTGTAAGCCTTTAACAGTATTAAGATTACAGTACAAGCACCTGTAAGCCTGTAATAGTATTAAGATTACAGTACAAGCACCTGTAATCCTGTAACTGTATTAAGATTACAGTACCTGCATCTGTAAGTCTGTAACAGTATTAAGATTACAGTACAAGAACCTGTAAGCCTGTAACAGTATTACGATTACAGTACCTATACATCTTAGCCTGTAACAGTATTAAGATAACAGTACCTGCACCTGTAAGTCTGTAACAGAATTAAGAGTACAACACCTGCACCTGTAAGCCTGTAACAGTATTATGATTACAGTACAAGCACCTGTAAGCCTGTAACAGTATTAAGATAACAGTACCTGCATCTATAAGCCTGTAACATTATTAATATAACAGTACAAGCACCTGTAAGTCTGTAACAGTATTAAGATTACAACACCTGCACCTGTAAGCTTGTAACAGTATTAAGATTGCAGTACAAGCACCTGTAAGGCTGTAACAATTTTAAGATTACAGTACAAGCACCTGTAAGCCTGTAATAGTATTAAGATTACAGTACCTGCACCTGTAAGCCTGTAACAGTATTTAGATTACAGTACCTGCACCTGTAAGCCTGTAACAGTATTAAGATAACAATTCCTGCACCTGTAAGTATGTAACAGTATTAAGATTACAGTACATGCACCTGTAAGTATTTAACAGTATTAAGATTACAGTACCTGCACCTGTAAGCCTGTAACATTTTTAGATTACAACACCTGCACCTGTAAGCCTATAACAGTATTAAGATTACAGTACCTGCATCTGTAAGCCTGTAACAGTATTAAGATAACAATTCCTGCACCTGTAAGTCTGTAACAGTATTAAGATAACAACACCTGCACCTGTAAGCCTGTAACAGTGTTAAGATTACAGTTCCATCACCTGTAAGCCTGTAACAGTATTAAGATTATGGTACCGGTACATGTAAGCCTGTAACAGTATTAAGATTACAACACCTGCACCTGTCAGCCTGTAACAGTATTAAGATTATGGTACCTGTACCTGTAAGCCTGTAACAGTATTCAGATTGATTACAGTACCTGTACCTGTAAGTCTGTAACAGTATTAAGATAACAGTACCTGTAAGCCTATAACAGTATTAAGATTACAGTAGAAGCACCTGTCAGCCTGTAATAGTATTAAGATTACGGTACCTGTACCTGTGAGCCTGCAACAGTATTAAGATTACAGTACCTGCACCTGTAAGCCTGTAACAGTATTAAGATTACAGTACATGTACCTGTAAGTCTGTAACAGTATAAAGATGACATTACCTGCACCTGTAAGCCTGTAACATTTTTAAGATTACAGTACCTGCACCTGTAAGTCTGTAACAGTATTAAGATTACAGTACCTGCACCTGTGAGCGTGTAACAGTATTTAGATTACAGTACCTGCACCTTAAAGCCTGTAACAGTATTAAGATTACAGTACCTGTACCTGTGAGCCTGTAACAGTACTAAGATTACAGTACCTGTACCTGTGAGCCTGTAACAGTATTAAGATTACAGTACCTGTACCTGTGAGCCTGTAACAGTATTAAGATTACATACCTGTACCTGTAAGCCTGTAACAGTATTAAGATAACAGTACATGTACCTGTAAGTCTGTACCAGTATTAAGATTTCAGTACCTGCACCTGTAAGCCTGTAACAGTATTAAGATTACAGTACAAGCACCTGTAAGCCTGTAACAGTATTAAGATTACAGTACAAGCACCTGTAAGCCTGTAACAGTAATAAGATTACAGTACCTGTACCTGCAAGCCTGTAACAGTATTAGGATTACTGTACCAGTACCTTTAAGCCTGTAACAGTATTAAGATTACAGTACAAGCACCTGTAAGCCTTTTTAACAGTACTGTACTGTACCTGTACCTGTAAGCCAGTAACAGTATTAAGATTACAGTACCTGCTGCTGTAAGCCTGTAACAGTTTTAAGATTACAGGACCTGTACCTGTAAACATGTAACAGTATTAAGATTACAGCACCTGCACCTCTAAGCCTGTAACAGTATTAAGATTACAGTACCTTTACATGTAAGACTGTAACAGTATTAAGATTACAGTACAAGCACCTGTAAGCCTGTAACAGTATTAAGATTACAGTCCCTGTACCTTTAAGCCTGTAACAGTATTAAGATAACAGTACAAGCACCTCTAAGCCTGTAACAGTACTGTACTGTACATGTACCTGTAAGCCTGTAACAGTATTAAGATTACAGTACCTGTAAGCCTGTAACCGTATTAAGATTACAGTACCTGCACCTGTAAGCCTGTAACAGTATTAAGATTGCATTACCTGTACCTGTAAGCCTTTAACAGTATTAAGATTACAGTACAAGCACCTGTAAGCCTGTAATAGTATTAAGATTACAGTACAAGCACCTGTAATCCTGTAACGGTATTAAGATTACAGTACCTGCATCTGTAAGTCTGTAACAGTATTAAGATTACAGTACAAGAACCTGTAAGCCTGTAACAGTATTACGATTACAGTACCTATACATCTTAGCCTGTAACAGTATTAAGATAACAGTACCTGCACCTGTAAGTCTGTAACAGAATTAAGAGTACAACACCTGCACCTGTAAGCCTGTATCAGTATTATGATTACAGTACAAGCACCTGTAAGCCTGTAACAGTATTAAGATTACAGTACCTGCACCTATAAGCCTGTAACAGTATTAATATAACAGTACAAGCACCTGTAAGTCTGTAACAGTATTAAGATTACAACACCTGTACCTGTAAGCCTGTAATAGTATTAAGATTACAGTACCTGTAAGACTGTAACAGTTTTAAGATTACAGGACCTGTACCTGTAAACATGTAACAGTATTAAGATTACAGCACCTGCACCTCTAAGCCTGTAACAGTATTAAGATTACAGTACCTTTACATGTAAGACTGTAACAGTATTAAGATTACAGTACAAGCACCTGTAAGCCTGTAACAGTATTAAGATTACAGTCCCTGTACCTTTAAGCCTGTAACAGTATTAAGATAACAGTACAAGCACCTCTAAGCCTGTAACAGTACTGTACTGTACATGTACCTGTAAGCCTGTAACAGTATTAAGATTACAGTACCTGTAAGCCTGTAACCGTATTAAGATTACAGTACCTGCACCTGTAAGCCTGTAACAGTATTAAGATTGCATTACCTGTACCTGTAAGCCTTTAACAGTATTAAGATTACAGTACAAGCACCTGTAAGCCTGTAATAGTATTAAGATTACAGTACAAGCACCTGTAATCCTGTAACGGTATTAAGATTACAGTACCTGCATCTGTAAGTCTGTAACAGTATTAAGATTACAGTACAAGAACCTGTAAGCCTGTAACAGTATTACGATTACAGTACCTATACATCTTAGCCTGTAACAGTATTAAGATAACAGTACCTGCACCTGTAAGTCTGTAACAGAATTAAGAGTACAACACCTGCACCTGTAAGCCTGTATCAGTATTATGATTACAGTACAAGCACCTGTAAGCCTGTAACAGTATTAAGATTACAGTACCTGCACCTATAAGCCTGTAACAGTATTAATATAACAGTACAAGCACCTGTAAGTCTGTAACAGTATTAAGATTACAACACCTGTACCTGTAAGCCTGTAATAGTATTAAGATTACAGTACCTGTAAGACTGTAACAGTATTAAGATTACAATACCTGTACCTGTAAGCCTGTAACAGTATTTAGATTACAGTACAAGCACTTGTAAGCCTGTAACAGTATAAAGATTACAATACCTGTACCTGTAAGCCTGTAACAGTATTAAGATTACAGTACCTGTACCTGTAAGCCTGTAACAGTGTTAAGATAACAGTACCTGCACCTGTAAGCCTGTAACAGTGTTAAGATAACAGTACCTGCACCTGTAAGCCTGTAACAGTGTTAAGATAACAGTACCTGCACCTGTAAGCCTGTAACAGTATTAAGATTACAACACCTGCACCTGTAAGCCTGTAACAGTATTAAGATTACAACACCTGCACCTGTAAGTCTATAACAGTATTAAGATTACAGTACAAGCACCTGTAAGCCTGTAACAGTATTAAGATTACAGTACCTGCACCTGTAAGCCTGTAACAGTATTAAGATAACAATTCCTGCACCTGTAAGTCTGTAACAGTATTAAGATTACAGTACATGTACCTGTAAGTCTGTAACAGTATTAAGATTACAGTCCCTGCACCTGTAAGCCTGTAACAGTATTAAGATTACAGTACCAGTACCTGTGAGCCTGTAACAGTATTAAGATTACAGTACAAGCACCTGTAAGCCTGTAACAGTATTAAGATTACAGTACATGTACCTGTAGGTATGTAACCGTATTAAGATTACAGTACAAGCACCTGTAAGCCAGAAACAGTATTACGATTACAGTACCTGCACCTGTAAGCCTGTAACAGTATTAAGATTACAACACCTGCACCTGTAAGCCTGTAATAGTATTAAGATTACAACACCTGCACCTGTAAGCCTATAACAGTATTAAGATTACAGTACAAGCACCTGTAAGCCTGTAACAGTATTTAGATTACAGTACCTGCACCTGTAAGCCTGTTACAGTATTAAGATAACAATTCCTGCACCTGTTAGTCTGTAACAGTATTAAGATTACAGTACATGTACCTGTAAGTCTGTAACAGTATTACGATTACAGTACCTGCACCTGTAAGCCTGTAACAGTATTAAGATTACAGTACCAGTACCTGTGAGCCTGTAACAGTATTAAGATTACAGTACAAGCACCTGTAAGCCTGTAACAGTATTAAGATTACAGTACATGTACCTGTAGGTCTGTAACCGTATTAAGATTACAGTACCTGCACCTGTAAGCCTGTAACAGTATTAAGATTGCTGTACCTGTAAGCCTTTAACAGTATTAAGATTACAGTACAAGCACCTGTAAGCCTGTAATAGTATTAAGATTACAGTACAAGCACCTGTAATCCTGTAACGGTATTAAGATTACAGTACCTGCATCTGTAAGTCTGTAACAGTATTAAGATTACAGTACAAGAACCTGTAAGCCTGTAACAGTATTACGATTACAGTACCTATACATCTTAGCCTGTAACAGTATTAAGATAACAGTACCTGCACCTGTAAGTCTGTAACAGAATTAAGAGTACAACACCTGCACCTGTAAGCCTGTATCAGTATTATGATTACAGTACAAGCACCTGTAAGCCTGTAACTGTATTAAGATTACAGTACCTGCACCTATAAGCCTGTAACAGTATTAATATAACAGTACAAGCACCTGTAAGTCTGTAACAGTATTAAGATTACAACACCTGTACCTGTAAGCCTGTAATAGTATTATGATTACAGTACAAGCACCTGTAAGCCTGTAACAGTATTAAGATTACAGTACCTGCACCTATAAGCCTGTTACAGTATTAATATAACAGTACAAGCACCTGTACGTCTGTAACAGTATTAAGATTACAACACCTGCACCTGTAAGCCTGTAACAGTATTAAGATTACGGTACCTGTACCTGTAAGCCTGTAATAGTATTAAGATTACAGTACCTGTACTTGTAAGACTGTAACAGTATTAAGATTACAATACCTGTACCTGTAAGCCTGTTACAGTATTAAGATTACAGTACAAGCACTTGTAAGCCTGTAACAGTATTAAGATTGTAGTACCTCCATCTGTAAGCCTGTAACAGTATTAAGATTACAACACCTGCACCTGTAAGCCTGTAATAATATTAAGATTACAGTACCTTTACCTGTAAGACTGTAACAGTAGTAAGATTACAATACCTGTAACTGTAAGCCTGTAACAGTATTAAGATTGTAGTACCTCCATCTGTAAGCCTGTAACAGTATTAAGATTACAGTACAATCACCTGTTAGCCTGTAACAGTATTAAGATTACAGTACCTGTAACTGTAAGCCTGTAACAGTGTTAAGATTACAGTACAAGCACCTGTATGCCCGAAACAGTATTAAGATTACAGTACCTGCACCTGTAAGCCTGTAACAGTATTAAGATTACAACACCTGCACCTGTAAGCCTATAACAGTATTAATATTACAGTACAAGCACCTGTAAGCCTGTAACAGTATTAAGATTACAGTACCTGCACCTGTAAGCCTGTAACAGTATTAAGATAACAATTCCTGCACCTGTAAGTCTGTAACAGTATTAAGATTACAACACCTGCACCTGTAAGCCTGTAACAGTGTTAAGATTATAGTTCCATCACCTGTAAGCCTGTAACAATATTAAGATTACGGTACCGGTACATGTAAGCCTGTAACAGTATTAAGATTACAACACCTGCACCTGTCAGCCTGTAACAGTATTAAGATTATGGTACCTGTACCTGTAAGCCTGTAGCAGTATTAAGATTGATTACAGTACCTGTACCTGTAAGCCTGTAACAGTATTAAGATAACAGTACCTGTACCTGTAAGCCTATAACAGTATTAAGATTACAGTAGAAGCACCTGTCAGCCTGTAATAGTATTAAGATTACGGTACCTGTACCTGTAAGCCTGTAACAGTATTAAGATTACAGTACCTGTACCTGTAAGACTGTAACAGTATTAGGATTACAGTACCTGTACCTGTAAGCCTGTAACAGTATTAATATTACAGTACAAGAACCTGTAAGTCTGTAACAGTATTAAGATTACAGTACAAGCACCTGTAAGCCTGTAATAGTATTAAGATTACAGTACCTGTACCTGTAAGCCTGTAACAGTATTAAGATAACAATTCCTGCACCTGTAAGTCTGTTACAGTATTAAGATTACAGTACATGTACCTGTAAGTCTGTAACAGTATTAAGATTACAGTACCTGCACCTGTAAGCCTGTAACATTATTAAGATTACAACACCTGCACCTGTAAGCCTACAACAGTATTAAGATTACAGTACAAGCACCTGTAAGCCTGTAACAGTATTGAGATTACAGTACCTGCACCTGTAAGCCTGTAACAGTATTAAGATAACAATTCCTGCACCTGTAAGTCTGTAACAGTATTAAGATTACAGTACATGTACCTGTAAGTCTGTAACAGTATTAAGATAACAGTACCTGCACCTGTAAGCCTGTAACAGTATTAAGATTACAGTACCAGTACCTGTGAGCCTGTAACAGTATTAAGATTACAGTACAAGCATCTGTAAGCCTGTAACAGTATTAAGATTACAGTACATGTACCTGTAGGTCTGTAATCGTATTAAGATTACAGTACCTGCACCCGTAAGCCTGTAACAGTATTAAGATTGCATTACCTGTACCTGTAAGCCTTTAACAGTATTAAGATTACAGTACAAGCACCTGTAAGCCTGTAATAGTATTAAGATTACAGTACAAGCACCTGTAATCCTGTAACTGTATTAAGATTACAGTACCTGCATCTGTAAGTCTGTAACAGTATTAAGATTACAGTACAAGAACCTGTAAGCCTGTAACAGTATTACGATTACAGTACCTATACATCTTAGCCTGTAACAGTATTAAGATAACAGTACCTGCACCTGTAAGTCTGTAACAGAATTAAGAGTACAACACCTGCACCTGTAAGCCTGTAACAGTATTATGATTACAGTACAAGCACCTGTAAGCCTGTAACAGTATTAAGATAACAGTACCTGCACCTATAAGCCTGTAACATTATTAATATAACAGTACAAGCACCTGTAAGTCTGTAACAGTATTAAGATTACAACACCTGCACCTGTAAGCCTGTAACAGTATTAAGATTACAGTACAAGCACCTGTAAGGCTGTAACAATTTTAAGATTACAGTACAAGCACCTGTAAGCCTGTAATAGTATTAAGATTACAGTACCTGCACCTGTAAGCCTGTAACAGTATTTAGATTACAGTACCTGCACCTGTAAGCCTGTAACAGTATTAAGATAACAATTCCTGCACCTGTAAGTATGTAACAGTATTAAGATTACAGTACATGCACCTGTAAGTATTTAACAGTATTAAGATTACAGTACCTGCACCTGTAAGCCTGTAACATTTTTAGATTACAACACCTGCACCTGTAAGCCTATAACAGTATTAAGATTACAGTACCTGCATCTGTAAGCCTGTAACAGTATTAAGATAACAATTCCTGCACCTGTAAGTCTGTAACAGTATTAAGATAACAACACCTGCACCTGTAAGCCTGTAACAGTGTTAAGATTACAGTTCCATCACCTGTAAGCCTGTAACAGTATTAAGATTATGGTACCGGTACATGTAAGCCTGTAACAGTATTAAGATTACAACACCTGCACCTGTCACCCTGTAACAGTATTAAGATTATGGTACCTGTACCTGTAAGCCTGTAACAGTATTCAGATTGATTACAGTACCTGTACCTGTAAGTCTGTAACAGTATTAAGATAACAGTACCTGTAAGCCTATAACAGTATTAAGATTACAGTAGAAGCACCTGTCAGCCTGTAATAGTATTAAGATTACGGTACCTGTACCTGTAAGCCTGTAACAGTATTAAGATTACAGTACCTGTACCTGTAAGACTGTAAAAGTATTAGGATTACAGTACCTGTACCTGTAAGCCTGTAACAGTATTAATATTACAGTACAAGAACCTGTAAGTCTGTAACAGTATTAAGATTACAGTACAAGCACCTGTAAGCCTGTAACAGTATTAAGATTACAGTACACGCACCTGTAAGCCTGTAACAGTATTACGATTACAGTACCTGTACATGTAAGCCTGTAACAGTATAAAGATAACAGTACCTGTACCTGTAAGCCTATAACAGTATTAAGATTACAGTAGAAGCACCTGTCAGCCTGTAATAGTATTAAGATTACGGTACCTGTACCTGTAAGCCTGTAACAGGATTAAGATTACAGTACCTGTACCTGTAAGACTGTAACAGTATTATGATTACAGTACCTGTACCTGTAAGCCTGTAACAGTATTAATATTACAGTACAAGAACCTGTAAGTCTGTAACAGTATTAAGATTACAGTACAAGCACCTGTAAGCCTGTAATAGTATTACGATTACAGTACCTGCACCTGTAAGCCTGTAACAGTATTAAGATAACAATTCCTGCACCTGTAAGTCTGTAACAGTATTAAGATTACAGTACATGTACCTGTAAGTCTGTAACAGTATTAAGATCACAGTACCTGTACCTGTAAGCCTGTAACATTATTAAGATTACAACACCTGCACCTGTAAGCCTACAACAGTATTAAGATTACAGTACAAGCACCTGTAAGCCTGTAACAGTATTGAGATTACAGTACCTGCACCTGTAAGCCTGTAACAGTATTAAGATAACAATTCCTGCACCTGTAAGTCTGTAACAGTGTTAAGATTACAGTACAAGCACCTGTAAGCCCGTAACAGTATTAAGATTACTGTACCTGTACCTGTAAGCCAGTAACAGTATTAAGATTACAGTACCTGCACCTGTAAGCCTGTAACAGTATTAAGATTACAGTACCAGTACCTGTAAGCCTGTAACAGTATTAAGATTACAGTATCTGCACCTGTAAGCCTGTAACAGTTTTAAGATTACAGTACCTGTACCTGTAAGACTGTAACAGAATTAGGATTACAGTACAAGCACCTGTAAGCCTGTAACAGTATTACGATTACAGTACCTGTACCTGTAAGCCTGTAACAGTATTAAGATTACAGTACCTGCACCTGTAAGACTGTAACAGAATTAGGATTACAGTACAAGCACCTGTAAGCCTGTAACAGTATTACGATTACAGTACCTGTACCTGTAAGTCTGTTACAGTATTAAGATTACAACACCTGCGCCTGTAAGTTTGTAACAGTATTAGGATTACAACACCTGCACCTGTAAGCCTGTAACAGTATTAAGATTACAGTACCTGTACATGTAAGACTGTAACAGTATTAAGATAACAGTACCTGCACCTGTAAGTCTGTAACAGTATTAAGATTACAACACCTGCACCTGTAAGCCTGTAACAGTATTAAGATTACGGTACCTGTACCTGTAAACCTGTTACAGTATTAACATTACAGTACCTGTACCTGTAAGACTGTAACAGTATTAAGAGTACAATACCTGTACCTGTAAGCCTGTAACAGTATTTAGATTACAGTACAAGCACTTGTAAGCCTGTAACAGTATTAAGATTACAGTACCTGCACCTGTAAGCCTGTAACAGTATTAAGATTACAACACCTGCACCTGTAAGCCTGTAACAGTATTAAGATTACAACACCTGCACCTGTAAGCCTGTAACAGTATTAATATTACAGTACAAGCACCTGTAAGCCTGTAACAGTATTAGGATTACAGTACCTGCAACTGTAATCCTGTAAAAGTATTAAGATAACAGTACCTGCACCTGTAAGTCTGTAACAGTATTAAGATTACAACAACTGCACCTGTAAGCCTGTAACAGTGTTACAGGCTTACAGTTCAAGCACTTGTAAGCCTGTAACAGTATTAAGATTATGGTACCTGTACATGTAAGCCTGTAACAGTATTAAGATTACAACACCTGCACCTGTTAGCCTGTAACAGTATTAAGATTACAGTACAAGCACCTGTAAACCTGTAACAGTATTAAGAGTACGGTACCTGTACCTGTAAGCCTGTAACAGTATTAGGATTACAGTACCTCTACCTGTAAGCCTGTAACAGTATTAAGATTACAGTACCTGTACCTGTAAGCCTTTAACCGTATTAAGATTTCAGTACCTGCACCTGTAAGCCTGTAACTGTATTAAGATTACAGTACCTGTACCTGTAATCCTGTAACAGTATTAGGATTACTGTACCTGTACCTGCAAGCCTGTAACAATATTAAAATTACAGTACCTGTACCTGTAAGCCTGTAACAGTATTAAGATTACAGTACAAGCACATGTTAGCCTGTAACAGTACTGTAATGTACCTGTACCTGTAAGCCAGTAACTGTATTAAGATTACAGTACCTGCACCTGTAAGCCTGTAACAGTATTAAGATTACAGTACCAGTACCTGTAAGCCTGTAACAGTATTAAGATTACAGTATCCGCACCTGTAAGCCTGTAACAGTTTTAAGATTACAGTACCTGTACCTGTAAGACTGTAACAGTATTAGGATTACAGTACAAGCACCTGTAAGCCTGTAACAGTATTAAGATTACAGTACCTGTACCTGTAAGCCTGTAACAGTATTAAGATTACAGTACCTGCACCTGTAAGCCTGTAACAGTATTAAGATTACAGTACCTGTACCTGTAAGCCTGTAACCGTATTAAGATTACAGTACCTCCACCTGTCAGCCTGTAACAGTACTAAGATTACAACACCTGTACCTGTAAGCCTGTAACAGTATTAAGATTACAGTACAAGCACCTGTAAGCCTGCAATAGTATTAAGATTACAGTGCAAGCACCTGTAATCCTGTAACAGTATTAAGATTACAGTACCTGCACCTGTAAGCCTGTAACAGTATTAAGATTACAGTACAAGCACCTGTAAGCCTGTAACAGTATTTAAATTACAGTACCTGCACCTGGAAGCCTGTAACAGTATTAAGATTACAGTACAAGTACGTGTAAGCCAGTAACAGTATAAAGGTTACAGTACCTGCACCTGTCAGCCTGTAACAGTACTAAGATTACAACACCTGTACCTGTAAGCCTGTAACAGTATTAAGATTACAGTACAAGCACCTGTAAGCCTGTAATAGTATTAAGATTACAGTGCAAGCACCTGTAATCCTGTAACAGTATTAAGATCACAGTACTGCACCTGTAAGCCTGTAACATTATTAAGATTACAGTACAAGCACCTGTAAGCCTGTAACAGTATTAAGATTACAGTACAAGCACCTGTAAACCTGTAACAGTATTAGGATTACAGTACCTGTACCTGTAAGCCTGTAACAGTATTAGGATTACAGTACCTGTACCTGTAAGCCTGTAACCGTATTAACATTACAGTACCTGCACCTGTAAGCCTGTAACAGTTTTAAAATTACAGTACCTGTACCTGTAAGCCTGTAACAGTATTAAGATTACAGTACCTGTACCTGTAAGCCTGTAACAGTATTAGGATTACAGTATATGCACCTGTAAGCCTGTAACAGTATTAAGATTACAGTACCTGTACCTGTAAGATTGTAACAGTATTAGGATTACTGTACAAGCACCTGTAAGCCTGTAACATTATTAGGATTACAGTACCTGTACCTGTAAGCCTGTAACAGTATTAAAATAACAGTACAAGCACCTGTAAGCCTGTAACAGTACTGTACTGTACCTGAACATGTGAGCCTGTAACAGTATTAAGATTACAGTACCTGCACCTGTAAGCCTGTAACAGTATTAAGATTACAGTACCTGTACCTGTAAGCCTGTAACCGTATTAAGATTACAGTACCTGCAGATGTAAGCCTGTAACAGTATTAAGATTACAACACCTGTACCTGTAAGCCTGTAACAGTATTAAGATTACAGTACAAGCACCTGTACGTCTGTAATAGTATTAAGATCACAGTACAAGTACCTGTAATCCTGTAACAGTATTAAGATAACAGTACCTGCACCTGTAAGTCTGTAACAGTATTAAGATTACAGTACAAGCACCTGTAAGCCTGTAACAGTATTAAAATTACAGTACCGGCACCTGGAAGCCTGTAACAGTATTAGGATTTCAGTACAAGTACGTGTAAGCCTGTAACAGTATAAAGGTTACAGTACCTGTACCTGTAAGCCTGTAACAGTATTAAGATTACAACACCTGTAAGCCTGTAACAGTATTAATATAACAGTACCTGCACCTGTAAGTCTGTAACAGTATTAAGATTACAACACCTTCACCTGTAAGCCTGTAACAGTATTAAGATTACAGTACAAGCACCTGTAAGCCTGTAACAGTATTAAGATTACAAGTGTATTTGTTATTTTATATGTAATATATATAGTTTGTATACAGTCAATATTTGATATAACCACGATATATGCGTAACTATTTTTAAATGGAATAAAGATATTCCCATTACACATGGTTTCGTAATTCTAATTATATCCATTAAAATAAAAAGACAGAATTTATATGATATTAATTTTGTCTAAAATTAAAAGTTGTAAAATGTCAAATTGTAAATGGTATTATACCATCAAATGCGTTACTGAGACTTACTATACATACTAAAGACACATGACAGTAGATGGACTAGAGACAGAGTTTATTCTCGCCGTGAAGTATTGGACTCCTAGGCGAAAGTAGAATATAATTTGAGAGGTTAGCGACACATAACATTGCGGCAATTGTTGATATTAAAGTCAATGCAGTTGTCGTATGATACCGGCATTAAGTTGGTTCATATATCAAAACGTGACGTAACCGGATTTCAGAAACCCAACAATTCTCTAAAATAAATTCTTAAAAGGCAGAGTACACGTATAGCACTTTTGAATCGCCAGCTTTAGAAAAGATATATTTGTTTTTATTTGCATTTAGAATATATCATCGTTTTTAAATTGCATTTATTTATATATGATATCTCTACCCTTTCTTGTTTAGAACAATATAATTGTATATTTTATGTATTTATATATATGTATGACATGTCACTCACTATAACCGACGTTTCAGTTTGTCACTATGATAACATTTTAATAATTGTAAATTAGCATGAGCAGTGAGGGTTTCGACGTCGAACTAAAGCTTTAAACTGCCAGTGATATTTCCCAAGGATATCAATGCTAATTAAATGAGTCTAACAGAATTTATATATTCTAAGGAGTTTAGCTAACGCTAGCTAGAGTCTTCCGTTTCAAAAACTTGCTTTGATAATATTGTCACCGACAAACTGAAACGACAAATGTAATAAGTTCTATTTTAAGTTGAGCGCTCAGACTTGATAGATTGTATTTGTTTCAAATGGTTCAAACAGATAAGCAAATAAAGTATATTTGTTATTTTATATGTAATATATATAGTTTGTATACAGTCAATATTTGATATAACCACGATATATGCGTATATATTTTTAAATGGAATAAAGATATGCCCATTACACATGGTTTCCTAATTCTAATTATATCCATTAAAATAAAAAGACAGAATTTATATGATATTAATTTTGTCTAAAATTAAAAGTTGTAAAATGTCAAATTGTAAATGGTATTATACCATCAAATGCGTTACTGAGACTTACTATACATACTAAAGACACATGACAGTAGATGGACTAGAGACAGGTCAGAGTTTATTCTCGCCGTGAAGTATTAGACTCCTAGGCGAAAGTAGAATATAATTTGAGAGGTTAGCAACACATAACATTGCGGCAATTGTTGATATTAAAGTCAATGCAGTTGCCGTATGATACCGGCATTAAGTTGGTTCATATATCAAAACAGTATTAAGATTAAAACACCTGCACCTGTAAGCCTTTAACAATATTAAGATTACAGTACAAGCACCTGTAAACCTGTAACAGTATTAAGATTACAGTACCTGCGGTACCTGTAACTGTAAGCCTGTAACAGTATTAAGATTACAGTACCTGTACCTGTAAGCCTGTAACAGTATTAAGACAACAGTACCTGTACCTCTAAGCCTATAACAGTATTAAGATTACAGTACAAGCACCTGTCAGCCCCTAACAGTATTGGGATTACGGTACCTGTACCTGTAAGCCTGTAACAGTATTAAGATTACAGTACCTGTACCTGTAAGACTAACAGTATTAAGATTACAGTACCTGTACCTGTAAGCCTGTAACAGTATTAAGATTACAGTACAAGCACCTGTAAGCCTGTAACAGTATTAAGATTGCAGTACCTGCATCTGTAAGCCTGTAACAGTATTAAGATTACAGTACAAGCACCTGTAAGCCCGTAACAGTATTAAGATTACAGTACCTGCACCTCTAAGCCTGTAACAGTATTAATATTACAGTACAAGCACCTGTAAACCTGTAACAGTATTAAGATTACAGTACCTGCATCTGTAACAGTATTAAGGCCAAATAAAATTATACCTGAGTTTACTGTAACCCGACCGACCCGCTGAAAACACCCCCGACTCGTTTTTATTTTATTGAAAAAAAAAAAAAATTAAAAAAAAATTAAAAAAAAAAAAAATCTTGAAAAAATAGTAATGTTCATGAGATCACGGTGCAATTATCAATTTCGCGGTGAGGTTTTGAAAGCGTGTGAATTTCACGGTATACTGTGCACAGGACTGGTATAAAACAGTCAAAATGGCGTCTCCCAGTGCTGTTTTGGCTGTACAGTTTCAAAAATGTCAGCACATGGAAGCGCTAATGTTATGGCGTGCACTCTCCATAAAGAATCGATTGTTGAATTGTTTGACAAGTACCACAAACAGGTCGGTAAATGCCCCGAGTTCCAGGCCACCTGTCGTAAGTTTGTTTCTAAAACAGTAATATTAATGAGCATATGTTTACTTGCTTCTCAGCACTAAGCATTGGTATCGACTACTACTGCATTATAACTTCTTGAAGAAGTATGCCGTTCCATAATAATTTTCTGAACTCAACCTCAATATAGGCTCATAATAACTAACATGAGAAATTTATAAATATTTATTACTTTCTGATGTTAGAGAAGTAATGTACATGTAAGTCAACACTTTTACAAAACTATTCAAATGGTCAATTAACACATTTTGACATTATAACTTTGAATATTTTTTCAGCTGTCTGGGAGGCAAGAACTGCTCTTGGTTACATGTATGTCAACCTCAGAATTTGACTACACCTGTGGGTCCCCCATCCTTCCTGACGGTCATATACCGGTATTCAGGAAGAGCATGGAATTCAAGTCACTCATAACTGGAGATCACACTGTATGGAGCTGGACTGATCCCAGCCGACTCATGTACTCATTGCTGTTGGAGCTGACCCTCTTTCGGACTTGCGGAAAACATTTAAAACTGTTTTACCCCTTTGTAATAATTGCAAGTGTTTGGGAAAAGAGCCAGTTGTTACCAGGCCTTTTGGGAAACAATAAAACATACACAATTTCATATTGTTATCTATTGTAGTTTTTAAAATACCACATATTCCCATTCATCAAAGCTCATCGCCACCTTAAATGTAACTTCGCCAAAAAATAAAATAAAAAAATAAAATAAAATAAAATGCCTACCTACCTACCCAATTTTTTTCAGCAATGTTACAGTAAACACAGGTATAATTTTATTTGGCCTAATATAACAGTACCTGCATCTGTATGCCTGTAATAGTATTAAGATTGCGGTACATGGGCCTGTAAGTCTGTAACAGTATTAATATTACAGTACCTGCATCTGTAAGCCTGTAACAGTATTACGATTACAGTACAAGCACATGTCAACCTGTAACATTATTAAGATTACACTACCTGCATCTGTATGCCTGTTACAGTATTAAGATTGCAGTACCTGTACCTGTAAGCATGTAACAGTTTTAAGATTACAGTACCTGCATCTGTAATCCTGTAACAGTATTAAGATTACTGTACAAGCACATGTAAACCTGTAACAGTATTAAGATTACAGTACCTGCATTTGTAAGCCTGTTATAGTATTAAGATTACAGTACCTGTACCTGTAAGCCTGTAACAGTATTAAAATTACAGTACCTTCATCTGTAAGTCTGTAACATAATTAATATTACAGTACCTGCATCTGTAAGCCTGTAACAGTATTAAGATTACAGTCCCTGTACCTTTAAGCCTGTAACAGTATTAAGATAACAGTACAAGCACCTGTAAGCCTGTAACAGTACTGTACTGTAAACCTGTAACAGTATTAAGATTGCAGTACCTGTAAGCCTGTAACTGTATTAATATTACAGTACCTGCATCTGTAACAGTATTAAGATTACAATACCTGCATCTATAATCCTGTAACAGTATTAAGATTGCAGTACATGCACCTGTAAGTCAATAACAATATTAAGATTACAGTACCTGCACCTGTAAGTCTGCAACAGTATTAAAATTACAGTACCTGCACCTGTAAGCCTGTAACAGTATTAAGATTACAGTACAAGCACCTGTAAGCCTGTAACAGTATTAATATTACAGTACCTTCATCTGTAAGCCTGTAACAGTATTAAGATTACAGTACAAGCATAAGTAAGCCTGTAACAGTATTAAGAGTGCAGTACCTGTACCTGTAAACCTGTAACAGTATTAAAATTACAGTACCTGCACCTGTAAGCCTGTAACAGTATTAAGATTGCAGTACATGCACCTGTAAGTCAATAACAATATTAAGATTACAGTACCTGCACCTGTAAGTCTGCAACAGTATTAAAATTACAGTACCTGCACCTGTAAGCCTGTAACAGTATTAAGATTACAGTACAAGCACCTGTAAGCCAGTAACAGTATTAATATTGCAGTACCTGTACCTGTAAGCCTGTAACAGTATTAAGATTACAGTACAAGCACCTGTAAGCCTGTAACAGTATTAAGATTGCAGTACCTGTACCTGTAAGCCTGGAACAGTATTAATATTACAGTACTTGCATCTATAACAGTATTAAGATTACAGTGCAAGCACCTGTAATACTGTAACAGTATTAAGATTACAGTACCTGCACCTGTAATCCTGTAACAGTATTAAGATTACATTACAAGTACCTGTAAGCCTGTAACAGTATTAAGATTACAGTACCTGCACCTGTAAGCCTGTAACAGTATTAAGATTACAGTACCTGCACCGGTAAGCCTGTAACAGATTGTTTTTGTGAAATGTAAGTGAGATGAGACAATAATAGAAAAAGAACTATAATCATAGTATTATGATGGGAATAGTGTTATATTGGTGATTTTTTACAACTTTAAAATAACTATTTTTTCAGAATGTAGACTGTGATTCCTGTAAGGGGCCGGCTTCGAGTCTTTGGTTGTGTCTTATAGGGGAGTGTGGGTACATTGGTTGCGGGGAGTCTGTGAAAGACCACAGCTCACAACATGCTGAGGTAAATATTTTAGTCCCATTTGGTTACTTCTTTATGAAAACAATAAGATATATAAAGGCTAGCAAGAGAATGTTAACAAATATTAACGTTTGACTTATTATAAACCACTGAGTCAATCTGAACGCACTTCTGACGGATAATTCTGATGTTTATCAAGTTTGTAAAAAATAGGTCAACGCGATATTTAAGGAGGTCAGCATTATTAAGAATAGTCCAAACGAATCTACTCCGGAATCGCTGAACCTATTTTTTCGTTATAAATGATTACTATACCCTATATAACACTGTCAACGTTGTACAAATGAAGTCCCCAGGGTAGAAATGTCCCTAGAGATTCAACTTTTGTATAGAGATGGAGCTTATCAAAACAACAACAACAAAAACAACGCTTGACCGCCTTTTACTTATAGGCTGTAAGCTAGTAGGAGCACCCCCCCACCACTCACCCCCCCCCCCACCCCCCACCCACCCACCGGAATTTTGTACTCCTTATTTTTCTGAAAGCCCATTATGTGTAGAGCATTTTGGAACATGTGTGCCATCTGACGACTGGGGCTTTATCGTGTTGCGTTACCTATAAAATAATATAAGTTACGTTAGCTATAAAATAATAATTAATTTTACTGCATTTTGAAGACTAAACATGTATGGAAGAAAGGGTTTGTATATTAAATTGTCTTCATTATTCATGCCTATTATAATACAAAAGTTTGTTTCACTTAATTTTTTTACCTTGGATACCTGCATTACTAACATACGTTACCGTAATTTACATTACCTTGTTTTATTAAGTTTATTAACGTAAGAAAGTACGAACATTAATGATGTTACATCCGAAAATTATTCCACACCTTACAGATATGACAGACATACGTTACCATGATGTTAATATTGTTTGGTTCTTGTAATGTCCGTTACATTGTATGTTTTTAAATCATTTTCTATTTTCGGCATGTTACAAGAAGATAGAACAAATCATCCAGTACACTATTAAAGTTGTATTGCAGCATTCCTTTAGACATAATTGATTGTAACAACTCATTTTGAACATTATATTTATGCTTTTTAAACTACAAAATTTCGTTTCACTTAATGTTTATACCTGCATTATTAAGCCTACGTCACCGTAATTTACGTTACCTTGTTGAATGAAGGTGTTTGGTTTAAGAAATTCAGAAAATAAGTATTTTATATCCGAACATTATTTTAAACATCTTAGTTATAACAGACAATCGTATCCATGATGTGAACCATGTTTGGTTATTGTATTGTCTGTTACATTGTGTCTTTTTTAAAATAATTAATAATAATTTTCCGTGTGTCACTAGAAATCTAGAAAATTCAGCCAATTAGCTTATAAAGATGTTAATACAACATTCCTCTAAACATCATCGATGGTAACAACAATGTTTGAACAGACTTGAAAGTATGTCAAGCTAATATGTGTTACCTCATGTATTAAACGTTACGTACGTTACCAGTTACGTTTGCATCATATTATTTAAATACAACATCTAAGTATCAAATAAAAACATGGATTTATATCTTGATTTTCCTTTATATATTGTTTATACTTAGGCAAACATTGAATGAAATGAAGTTTGTATATAATTTACACGACTCTTCCGTATTTTTTACGTTACCAAATTCAAAGAAAAATATCAAATTATATGCACAATTTTAACTGCTAATAATAATAATAATAATACTACTAATAAAAGCTTTATTTAAAGAAGGTAACACATTAGAGTTATATAACATACATCATATACATCTTATTTTCAATGGGGCCTTCTGCAAAATATCATACACGCACGCACGCACGCACGCACGCACACACAATATGCATATATACATCGACAAACACTCCATAAGTTAATTTTCTAGAAACAATATTAAAGATCATGAAATAATACAGTATAAGCGGATTCTTACTCAAAATTCAGTTATATGCTTACTTTGTTATTGTTATCTGAACAATTAATCGTTAAATGATAATACATTACTTTGCAATAAATGTGATCTGTATCTATATTTAAATGAATGTAACGACGATAATGAACGAATCTGTACAGGCACACTATTCCATATTTGTGCACTTACAAATGTAAAAGATTTTTTCATATAATTTGTACGTGGCTTGGGAGTTACTAAATCACTGTTTGTAATAGATCGAAGGCTATATATGTTACTGTTAGAAAAGGTTAATAATTTGCTTATGTAATTTGGAGCGAGATTATATTTCGCTTTGTATACTAAAACAGCTATGTGATACTGATATCTATCTGAAACGGATAGCCATTGTAATTCTTTCAGTAGTGATTTGCACCCAGTTTTGTAAGATTTATCATCATTTATGCATTATTATTCGCGCTACTCTTACTTGTAGCTTATGTATCTTATTGATGTTGTTCCCTTTAGCCCATATTGGGCAACAATAGTCAATGGTCGACAGGATGTAAGCATTGTAGTACAGTTTCTTCATATCATCCGTCAAGAAATAAACAATTTTCTTTAAAAGTGCAATTTTAGAATTTATTTTGGAACTCAGTTTTGATATCTGTACATTCCATGATAACGTATTATCATCATAAATTCCGAGTATCTTTTGAACTTTAACATTTTCTATTTGCGAATCATTAATGTGGAATTGTAATAGCACATGGTTGTTATTTAGTGCTTTGTGTTTAATATGTGAAGTTATAATCATACATTTAGTTTTAGTGGGATGTAGAGCCATATTATTTTCATCCCACCACCTATTTATTGCTTTCAAATTAGCCTGAAGTCGGGTTTGTACTTTAAGGATATCATGATCAGCTTCATATAGAGTGGAATCATCCGCGTACAGATCTAACTTTCCTGTGGTAGTTGTATAAGCAATATCATTGATATATATTAAAAATAGAAGCGGCCCCTGGATCGAACCCTGGGGTACGCCTGATGTCACTAACAATTTGTTTGTAGTGAAAGTACCATGTTTCATGAACTGTGTCCGGTTTGAAAGGTACGATGTAAACAGTTTGACCGTTTTATTTGAACAATGATACAAATGCAGTTTATGTATAAGTATATTGTGGTCTACCAAATCGAATGCCTTCTTCAGATCTAAAAAAACTGCACCAACATATTTTCCTAAATGCACATCTTTTAACCATGAATCTATTAAATGAATGAGCGCCGTTTGACACGAATGCTGTTGTCTAAAACCTAACTGGGTATCATGAATGATAAAATATTTTATAAGATATGATTGTAACTGAGATGCAATATGTCTTTCAAACACTTTGGATATGGTCGGTAAAATTGAAATTGGACGATAATTATTTGGATCTTCTTTGTCTCCACTCTTGAAAATCGGTTTGACACACGCCTCTTTTAGTGCATCTGGAAAAATTCTGTGATCAATACTTTGATTGATGATATAGGCAATTGCTGGTGTGATACAATCGCCACAGTATTTAAGAATTTTGGGACCAATACCATCTGACCCTGTAGACTTATTTGGATTTAAATTATCTATAATTTGCTTTACTTCATATGCCGTTATATGATCAATTTTATATACTGCATGTTTTAATTTATCATCTAGAGTTTGCTGAAGATTTGAAAAGTTTTCAACAACCAAGGATGTTTTGTCAATAATATTTGAGATATTTGTAAAATGTTCATTTAGAGCATTTAAAATGTTATTCTGACTCTCAATAATAGTGTTTTTATACCGAAGTTTGTTTGATAAAAAGGAATTTGCATCGTTGTGAACATCATTACATATAGCTTTTAAATTCTTCCATAAAATGCTTGGAGACTTATTGCTTTTTTATTGCTTCATTGAAAAAAATATTTTTATGTTTTCTTATCATTGATAATATTTTATTTCTTACTATTTTAAATTCGGTGAAGTTTATTTCGTTGGAAAATAGAAGCTTTTATTTCATCATTGAACGGCTGGATATCACGCTTAATTCTCTTTTCTTTTTGCAGTGCGTTTTTCAATAAAACACTATTTATAATACCATAAAGAAACTGTAATGAATCATTCGGACTATTGAATGTTTCTATGGTCTCAAGTGGCGCATTCATTAAATCAAATTGGAAGTTATGTTCATTGAAGTTCTTAAAACTTCTGTAAGTAATAGTTTTATGATTAGTTTGGCCGTGTTTAATTTTTCCTACTGAGCGAGTAAAACACACCGGATAATGGTCACTGATATTGTAATATGGGACGTTAACTTCAACAATGCATTCAGATCTGTTAGTGTAAATATGATCAATTAGGGACGAACTCGTTTTGCTTATTCTAGTTGATTTTTTTACTTTTTGAGTTAATCCGTATTTTAATATCACATCGTGCCATATTGTATTTTTAAAGTTGTCATAGTTTTTATCTTGACTGTAATTTATGTTTATATCCCCAAGAATATGCATTTCATAATTTAAAGAATCCATTTTTATCAAGAGACAGATCAAACAGATCAATCCATGATTGTTTTGCATCCGGGGGTCTATATACGAAATTTAATAAAAACGGTTTGCTGTTTTGATAATTTATCTCAATACAAATGGATTCTATATCGATATGTTCAAGGTCATGACGACGTGAATATGCAATTTTGCTGGCAACACATTATTATCAGTATTTTCAGTGAGAAATGTTTCACAGAGTCCAAGTATGTTAGTTGAATAGGGCAAAGATAAATGATATTTTAATTCATCAATTTTTGGTATTATATGTTGAATATTTAGATTGGCCACATGTAGCCCTTTTTTTCATATAAAAATGAATTGATCTTAGTCTCATAATTTAAATGTTTAAATTGATGATCAACGGTCATTTTTTCGCGATTTAATGAATTGGTATATTGATATCTTACGACAACATTACAAATGCAATTACTCAACTTGCTCTAATCCACGAGTGGAAAAAACTTCCCCAAATTCCCTTCCCGGGACCACGGCCGACAAGGGAGCCGCTAATTGGTTACCCATTAACCTCCAGAATCAGAACGAGGCTTACTTCCTATTTTCCACTCGTGCCGATTCCAAATGGATGGTAGGTAAATCGAGTGTCTCAAAGTTTGCTTTTCTCCACTTGTGTTGTGTTTATTAGTTTTATTTTTGTATTTTTATATAGTTTTACATATTTCCTATAATAACAGTTCGTGTTTATTACACGTTTCTGTCTTTCTCCTATAATAACAGTTCGTGTTTATTACACGTTTCTGTCTTTCTCTTTCTATATTTTAGCGTGTAATGTCAGATGCGAACACGCTACTGCTGGTTGGGGAGTCGGGCCCTAGTCATACTACGGCCCCTCCGGACTCACAAGGCAACCCAACCAAGCAGAAAGTATCCGGCGAGATACTTCCTACAGTTGGAAAGGTCACCCGTACGAAGTTTCGATCTTCTATCGGTGATGTCTCCCAACCCGGCGAGATACTTCCTACAGTTGGAAAGGTCACCCGTACGAAGTTTCGATCTTCTATCGGTGATGTCTCCCAACCCAGCCATACGGAGTACCATACCCCACCCACTCCTGTTCACAGTAACAGACTGGCAGTCAGTCCGGGGGTCCATGGTTACTCAGATAACTCTCTGCCTCGTGGGTACACTGTCGGGCTGCACAACAGTTCTAAATACTCGGCCTCCAGGTCACCCTCCAGAGAGTCGAGACGCAGTGGCCGGTCTAAGAGCAACCGTCATCGGTTGAGTGACATCTCAAGCTCAGGTAATTCTTCTGTTTCAAAAAGTGAATTTTCTGGCTTCTCTAACTCGACCGAACGCCATAGGGGTAGGTCTCCCTACCGGCGTCATAGACACCGGAAGTCCGATAGTCGTTCTCATGGACGACATCATTCTCATAGACGACATCATTCTCATAGACGACATCGTCTTTCTTCCCGTGAACTGGACAACCTCAGGTCACTTTTGAGCTCTCCGGTTTCGCATTCTAAGAGATCCAGGAGCCGCTCTAGGTCTCATTCTAGAGTGGCTACCAAACGGGCTAGACGTTCCCGTTCTAGGGTATCACACCACAGAAGGGATCATTCCCTTAGTAAGTCAGCGTCCGTCGTGGACATATCCCGGGGTAATTCTCCCTCTGGTGCTAGCGTGCTTCAGGATCCACCCCATCCCCCCCTACCTGAGGAGCAGGTTTGTTCGGGGGTTTTATTGGATCCTACCACAGGCTTGTTTAACACGGGACAGAGTGTGGCTTCTGAGCATCCCGATGACTTTTTTCAGGAAGTACCTCCTGTTGATGCAGTTTGGCCTTCCTTTTCTGAACTAATTGGTCTTCTTAAGGCTAGGTTGGGCCCCTCAGTTTGTCCTCCTGTAGTTGCACCTGTCGAATCCTTGGCTGGTACTTCTGCTATGGATTATTTTGATGTACAACCTAACCTTTCTAAACCTGATATTACCTTACCTCAGAGCAAACAGGTTTCTTCCCTACTTTCGACTATTTCTGCAGAAGTGAGAGGCTCGGAAATAGTACCTGGGTCACCACTCCCTCAGTATCCTAAGGCTCTTCCAAAGAATAGGTACTTTACAGGTCAAAAACATTGGCTTGCTAACCGTAAGTTCTATGTACCCCAGGATCCTGTTCTTCCCTTGGATCCTCCCTTGGTAGATTACTCCATTCAGGACATTCTACAACCTCGGACTAGCCTTCCTTCTACTACCTCCATCCCTTTGACAGATGTGGTTACTTGGGACCGCTGGGCACGTTCGGGTGTACAGATCAGTTCCCATACTGATTTGTTTCTGTGTGGTATCCTCTCGATTTTAAGAGACCCCTCTCCTTCACACGAGGACCTTATTGAGCTCCAGCGGTACATCCTATCTACCGCTAGAGCTAACATTGACTCTATGGATGTTTTCCTCAGAATGTCAGAAAGTTTTAGCCTCGTGAGAAGAGATGCTATTCTCAACCGCTCGGTCCTTAACGAGCAGTTGAATTCTAGTCTTAGGGTGCAGCCTATTAATTCTCGCACACTGTTTGGTCCCTCCTTCCCGGAAGTAGTCTCTCATCATAAAGAAGAGGTCAAATATTCTTCCTTCCAGAGGGTTGCGCTTTCTTCTGTTCGCCCTTCTAGACCTCCTCTCAGGTATCCCCCTAGGACCCCTCAAGCTACTGTAAGTAGGGCTCCTATCGCTACTCCAGCACCCTATCGTCCACAAGCTGTGGATTCAAGGGTTCAACCTAAGTGGGTTCCTCCCCCTAAGATTGAGTATAGGAAACAGTCAGGGAATCGTAGTAGGGGTAAGGGTAAAGTATGGGGAAGGGGAAGGGGAAGGGGCTCTCGGCCCTCTGCCCCATAGGGATGCCCGCTCCGGATTTCCCCAGGTTATTTCCGGTTCGGGTCTTCCCTTAGACATAAGGATTCCCAAACCGGAAATACCTACAGGCGGCAGGCTTTCTGCCTTCAGCCATGCCTGGGAAAATATAGCAGATCCTTGGTCACTCTCAGTGGTCCGGGGCGGGTATCTCATTCCTTTTCATGTCCAACCTCCTCTCACACGTCATCCTCCGGCCAGATTCGGTCCTCCACAGGATTCAGAGAAGTTTCTCATCCTGGATCAGGAAATCCAGAATCTCTTGAACTTACAGGCAGTGGAAACGGTTCTTCCCTCCCATTCAAGAAAGGGGTTTTACAGCCGTCTCTTTGTGGTACCCAAACCCTCGGGGGCTTGGAGAACTATCATAGACCTCTCTATACTAAACAAGTTCGTCAAAACCCCACACTTCAAAATGGAAACACTAGCTTCCATTCGGCTAGAACTACAGGAGGGCGACTGGGTTACCTCCCTAGACCTGAAAGATGCTTACTTTCACGTCCTCATCCATCCCTCTTCAAGGAAATACCTTCGGTTTGTCTGGAAGGGGACAACCTATCAGTTTCGAGCTCTACCATTCGGTCTGGCCCCAGCTCCTTATGTGTTCACTCGTCTGATCAAGGTCATTTGCGCCCATGTTCATCGCTTGGGTATTCGACTTCACACTTACCTGGACGATTGGTTACAGCCAGCCCACTCCAGAGATCTGGCTCTGTCGCACTCAAGGCGTCTGCTTACTATAGTTCTAAATCTAGGTTTTATCCCGAACTGGGAAAAGTCGGATCTAATCCCTTGTCAGTCCTTCATTTTCCTCGGAGCTCGTCTTTCCCTACAAGACTCCCTCGTGGGCCCATCTTTGGACAGAATCCACCACCTACAAGAGTCCCTCAGGGTCCTATTGTTGCAAACATCAGCTTCAGCAAGGGAACTCCATTCCCTTTTGGGTCAGATGGAGTCAATGTCCAAACTTCTCCCACAGGGCAGAGTTCACAAACGCCCTTTACAGTGGGCCTTGAAAGACAGATGGGATCAGGCTACCCAATCCTGGGAATACCAAATCCAGCTAGGCCCTTGGTTCAAGTCGGCAACGCTCCAGTGGTTCGATCCAGTCTTCCTGATGGAAATGGTTCCCCTACACCCTCAAGACCCAGATTTACACCTGTTCACGGACGCCAGCCTTCTTGGCTGGGGAGCCCATTTGGCAGACCTTCAGGCATCGGGCTCCTGGTCCCTTTCCGAAAAGACCTCCCATATCAATCTTTTGGAATTAAAAGCAGTTTTCTTAGCTCTACAGGCTTTTCTGGAGGATA
Organism: Cyrtodaria siliqua; assembly: GCA_037043455.1. NCBI lineage: Eukaryota > Metazoa > Mollusca > Bivalvia > Adapedonta > Hiatellidae > Cyrtodaria > Cyrtodaria siliqua. Next base: position 72,209 of record JAWPHD010011772.1, read on the forward strand.
TCCGAGGCCACTCAATCATGTTGGCCACAGACAATACCACAGTAGCGGCTTACCTCAACAAGGAGGGGGGATCCCATTCCAGGGATCTCTCAGATTTAGCCATAGAAATCCTCAAGTGGTGTTCCCAGGAAGGAGTCTTCCTGAAAGCACGATTCATCCCAGGGAAACTCAATGTTTTGGCAGATTCTCTATCCCGAAAGAATCAGGTCATTCAAACAGAGTGGAAGCTACACTCTCCAACGTTATCCCAAGTGTTTCGTCTCTGGGACACCCCACATGTGGACCTGTTTGCCACCCGGCTAAACAACCAACTTCCGACGTTCGTCTCCCCAGTTCCAGACCCCTTGGCCTGGGCAGTGGACGCCCTTGCTATACCTTGGCGGGGCCTGTTCGCCTATGCCTTTCCTCCACCTCCTCTCCTGTCCCGAGTACTTCTGAAGGTCCAGCGGGAAGATTGTCTCATCATATTAATAGCCCCACTTTGGACGGGTCATCCATGGTTTACAACTCTCCTATCTCTCATGGTGGCCACACCCCTGAGGTTAGCCCCCAGGCAAGATCTCCTGTGTCAACCTCTGTCACGGCTCCTTCATCCCCGGCCAGAAGTATTCAACCTTCACGCCTTTCTCTTATCCAACGACATCTGCAGGCGGCAGGTTTTTCTGAAAGGGTTGCCCATCGAGTCTGTACCGCTAGAAGGGCCTCCACTAATTCCCTCTACGAGTACAGATGGAAATTCTGGACTGATTGGTGTGTCTCAAGGTCACTGGATCCACTCCATCCCTCTTTGACCTCACTCTCAGATTTCCTTGTATCTTTATTTGAGGACAAATCTCTTTCTCCTTCTTCGGTTAAAGGGTATCGCTCGGCTATTTCTATCACTCTCAAAGAAATTACGGGACATGATTTCTCTGATAGCCCTCTTCTCTCTAACATTATTAAAAGCATAGAGTTAGAGAGACCGGCAGTTACCCATGTTACTCCAAAATGGGACCTTCAGTTGGTTCTCAAGACTATCTCAGGACCTCCTTTCGAACCTCTTGATTCCTGCGGTAGGAAGGAGCTTACTCTCAAGACTATCTTTCTTCTAGCTCTAGCCTCAGGGCGTAGACGGAGTGAGCTCCATGCCTTACTGGGAACTGAAGACTCTGTGTCCTTTTCTACAAACGGGTCTTCAGTTACCTTACATTTCTTCCCAGGGTTTTTAGCTAAGAATCAGCGTCCTTCGGTTCCTAGCTTACCACTGGTTATTCCAGCTCTGCCCTCCTCCAGCGATACCAATTCTTCCAACCTCTGCCCAGTCAGGGCCTTAAGAATTTACCTGGAGCGTTCCAGGTCATGGCGACGTGGAAGGAAAAGGCTTTTTCTTCCACATTATCTGCATGCCAGTCGGGAGATCTCTATGGCCTCCATTTCTAGGTGGATTGTTGAGACCATTAAATTGGCCTATGCAGTACAAATGACCGATCTGCCAGATTCTAATCCTACAGCTCATGAAGTCAGAGCCTTGTCCTCGTCCTTAGCATGGTCTAATTCTATTCCCTTAGAGCGTATTCTTAAAGCGTGCTACTGGAATTCAGACAACTCCTTCGTTAGGTTCTATCTTAGGGACTGCTCCCTATTTAATAATGAATTGGCTTCTCTGGGCCCATTGGTTGCGGCCCAGTCAGTCATCGGAGTTTTGCTACCCGAACAGTCAGATGACTAGATCATTACTGTCAGTCACTAACGTCCGGGGTTTCGAACCACATTACTATAAGTATTAGTAACAGATGCATGTGTTGCTAGTACTAGCCTTACCAAAATATTGTTACCGTTTATGGCGGGTTATTTTTGCCATATGCATGTTGTTTTTTGTTTTACCTATTTTCACACAGTTATATGTTACTTTGTGTTTATAGCTTTATTACATTTACAGTTCTTTATATGAAACTTAAAACTGTTTATGCAAGTATCTAATTGGGATTTATTGATACTGGTTTCTAAAAACAATCGAATTAATACAAGCAATATTCGCCCTTTTTTAGATATGCTTGAAATTGTCGATTTTTCAATGGTGCTGGACTTAATTGTCCTTGACTTACTTGACTTACTTGACAGACGGACTGTTTTACGGTACCAGAGTCTACATGTTATACCTTCGGGTCAGCTACAGGCGTATTATAAGACTCCTTCTGTTTGTGAATTTGACGTATGTGCCACATTCACCATGCTTGTTCGCCTTCGCTTCTTGAAATACATAGGGGTCTCCTCCTACATGTGTATCGACAACCGGGCAGGACCCTAGCATACAGGGGTGAGTGTTAGTTAGTTTTGTGTTTATGTTCTAATCTGCTCTAATTCTTTGATTATAGCAGATTTCGATCATTCCCTGTTGCCTGTTTCAATTTGTTTAAATTCCCTTGATATATTCTAACTTATCATAACGGGCTACTTATTCCACCCCAAATAATTTTGTTAAAGTCGCATTTGTAATGTTGTCGTAAGATATCAATATACCAATATGCTAAATTTAGTTAATTTTAGTATTGGTCTATTATACTTACGACAACATTATACTACCCACCCCTCCTTAATTAGAATTGGCGGAAAATAGGAAGTAAGCCTCGTTCTGATTCTGGAGGTTAATGGGTAACCAATTAGCGGCTCCCTTGTCGGCCGTGGTCCCGGGAAGGGAATTTGGGGAAGTTTTTTCCACTCGTGGATTAGAGCAAGTTGAGTAATTGCATTTGTAATGTTGTCGTAAGTATAATAGACCAATACTAAAATTAACTAAATTTAGCATTTTTACACCAATGTTTTCGCTTTTAACAACATTGACCATTTTATCTATGCAAACTGGTTGACATTCATTTGTGTCATTTATAGGTGTACTTTTATCATTTAATATTGTAATCGTACTAGAATCTAAATTGATAAATTCATCTTCCTGATCCAGCATTAACATGGAGTTACAGTTGCTACATATCACCTTTAAAAGTTCATATTTGTTTGAGTGTTTGTCGTTGAGTTCCTATGGAAAATGTTTGTAATTGGCATCCGCACGGTTTCGATTTTCTGCTAGGTCTCGGAGTCTACTTCCTATATAGCCGGATGTCGAGCTACGCCACGGATATCGTCTGCAGTCCCGCGTGTTATGATTGTTCATGCCACATGAATCGCAGCGTAATGGATATCGTCTGCAGTCCCGCGTGTTATGATTGTTCATGCCACACGAATCGCAGCGTAAAGGGCGGGAGTTATACCGCGAACTGAGCTGCCAGCTTCCGGTAGTTACGTCACTGCGTTGCATCCGTCTTGGCGCGTTTATACGGGGGCGTTCCTGTGGAATTGTCTTTCTTTTGATTATGGGCAACTGTTTGTTTATGCACATTACTAATGTGCTGGCCCCTTTGGCGCTGAGATGAATGCCATCATGTAGGAAGAAGTGGTTTGCTACGCTTCCGTCCCTGTATATATACGCGCTGTACACTTCTATTAAATCTGCCTTTGTTTCAAGGCAGAGTTGTTTGATGATGTCGTTGGTTGGGACAATATCGGCGTTTTTCCTCGGAGAGAGTGTACATAAATACACTTTGATGTTTTGTTTATCCAGATTTTCAACAGCTTCTTTCAATATTGAATAGACTCCATTAAGATTGCTAGAACCAGCATCGTTTCCGCCAGCATATATGACTACAGTTCCATATTCAGACATGTCCCACTTCCTAAGTCGTAAGGCAATATCATTTGCTGTTGTACATATTTCTGTATTTTGCGACAGTCCACGACGTTGTAATCCTTTGAGTATGGAATCGCCAATTACTAATGTCTTGAGTTGTTTTCCTTCAACATTCACTGACATCTTCAAGAATGTTTCCTCTGTGTCTGGACTGACTGACTGTTTGTTTTTATGTGATGCCTTTGGTGTCACAGGATCGTTGGATGGACATTTTCTTGTCACTCTCTCATGAAAGCCTGTCGGCACATTTAGTAACATCCTTGCTTACATGTTGAGTGCGTTCCGACAATGTTTGAATACTCTCATTTGACTGGGCGTTCACAAGAGAAACATGCTTTTTGACACTGGCAAGTTCATCCTTTATCTGAGCCATTTGATGGTGTGAATCAGCAATATGATTGACTAGACACTGTTTACTTCCTTTATCTCCGTGTGTAGTAGCCGTATCTCTAGAATGATGTTCATCATTGCATCTCCTGTAGAAAAACTCGTATTATCATCACATGCGATGTATTCTATGTGGGGATCAGCGCTTTCCCTGATGTGGGTGTCAGCGCAGTCCAGTGTACGGTGTCAGCGTGGTCAGATGTAGGGGTATCAAAGCGGTCCGGTGTACGGGTGTCAGCGCGGTCAGATGTAGGGGTGTCAGCGCGGTCCGGTGTCAGCGCGGTCTGGTGTAGGGGAGTCAGCTCAGTCAGATGTAGGGGTGTCAGCGCGGTCCGGTGTACGAGTGACGGCGCGGTCAGGTGTACGGGAGGCAGTGCAGTTATATGTGAGGGTGTCAGCGCGATCCAGTGTACTGGTGTCAGTGTGGTCCGGTGTAAGGGAGCCAGCTCGTTCCAAGAAGTGGGTGTCAACACGGCCCGGTGTGTGGGTATCTGCACTGTCATTGAAACACGTGTCAGCGCAGTCCTTGGTGCACGTGTCATCGTGGTCCTTGGTGTGGAAGTCAGCGCAATCCTCGTTGTCGGAATCAGCATATTCATTGTCTGTAGGAGGTATTTCTTCCAGGAGTCCACATTATCACTGGTTACGAAATACTTCATTATCCATGACTGGATACTGTCATTGACATAAGTACATGTTGTATTTCCTTCCGCTAGGCAAACTTTGATGATGTTCAGAATTTCATTTAGGTCAGTGTCCATAAAATACGATACACGTTTTCCATTTACTAAGCATGTACATCGTGTGTGGTACATATTCAACGTATAGTAATGTGTTTTACCTTGCAATACTCTGTATCTTGTCTCTACCCCATTGCCATCTTTGTCTTTCACGGTTATTTTTTTATTCATAATTTTGATAGAGCATCATCAAAATAACTGACCAATCAGTCACCAGAAATGAGACATACCTAATGCATTCTGGTAGGTGATAAACTCGGTCTTTATCCTTGACGTTCAACCACGTTTACTGTTAAAATTAAGATATCTACAGTGTGATTCTTTTAAAAACCTGCATATTTCATGTACATTCATGCAAATTTATTATTAAAAATATTAAAAATGATCGCCTTTTTACTAGGCCAAAGATTTTTTTTTTACTATAGAACCTAAGGATAAAAACCGAGTAACACAAATTGTATCACCTACTGGAAATAAGATAAAAATTTAAACATCTCTGCAATGAAAAATTATGAATAGGTAAAACATTGGTGATCTGCCGTAAAATACTTATCGGCTGCAATCTTCAGAAGTTCATACATACCAGTATTTAACATGAATGTTGTACCTCCTCCTGTCTCCGTCACCACTATTTTCTCACGTTCTATGGCGTCAAGCTTTTTCTTCATAGAGTTCAACTTATTTAGATGGTACTGTCGATGCTCAATGTTGTTGTTTTCTGGTCCGAATGTACTTTTGCCAAGTTTCGGAGCCGGACAAATTTTTTTCGACGACATTTCCCCTTTATTTTCGCTGTCAAAATTATATTGTCACATACCAAATTATCCGATTTATCGTCCTCTTTGAGATAAAATTTGTTTGGTCAAAACATCTTGGTAAATAACGATATTATAAATAAAAATCTGATTTTTTAACGTTACGTTTCAAAATCAACAACTTGTTTACGCGACGTCATTTTCCTGCGAAAAAGGCTTCCATTTTACATCCGATCTGTCTGTTTTCCACTGGCCGATGCATGAATTGTGTCGTATTGTCGCGATTACTTTTGTAACTCTTCAAATCACAATAAGTCTTCGTTTTCGGCCCTGATAACAGGAACGTTGGGGTTTCACCTCGCCTCTTGCAGAGAAACTATTTCTTGATATTTCTTCATCAAGCTTTCAATATATACTCATCATGACAACATCGACATGTAAACATTAATGTTGCTGTTCGAAAACTTTGTCAGGATGTTGGACATATAAACATTAATGTTGCTGTTCGAAAACTTTGTCAGGCCAGTTTGTCAAGGTCATTTATCTAGGTCCAAAAAAACCTTGTTATACTGACAAACTATAATGTCGATGTTGTTAATCAAATGTAACAAATTAAGCAATTTCAACATATTCACAAAATGAATTAAACTTTACTTACGTTACTAACAAATATAAATGTATAGCTCTATAAGATAGCGTGCATTTTCATGGAAATATATTACATCATTTGAGCTCATAATTCCTCTATACATGTCAGGCTCTTTGAACATGATGTCAACCAACTATTGTGACGCAATATCACCAATAGTCCAGTCAAATTCAAAAACTTTATCTTCTCTCATTTGTTTCTGCGTCTGGTTAATGTTGGTCAGTATGGTGGCACAAAAGCACTTGAAAGTGTGCATATTCAACTTCATGATTATAGAAAACCGACACGGCTGAAAAAAGCTCTAGTTGTGGCATTTGAATTTTCGCGAAAACGTATTTGACATCCGTGTTTGCAGTATAGGCAGCATACTATCCTCTCCGTGATCTCAGTACTTTTTTTGAAGATCATTAATGTTGCTGTTCGAACAATCCAAATTGACACAAACTCTCTGTGCTTTTTAATCATCTATAATTGGACAGCCTTGCCTCTCCCTACAAAGCCACATGTTGTAACACAGCTTGTAAAGCAATGTAGTGTGGGTAGTAAAGAGCAAATATCAGACCCCTTAACCTCTACAATTTGTTTCACATTCAACATCTCCTTTTTGTGTCGCCTTTTCGATACATAGGGATCACTTTGTTGTCAGTCGGTTCGTCCGTCAGTCCGTCACGAAAATTTAAAGTTGGCTATAACTTTCTCATTTCTTGATATTTCTTCATCAAACTTTCAATATATACTCATCATGACAACATCGACATGACCATGCTAAAATATGAAGGTCAAGTCACACTGAAGGTCATTATATGTGTTAAATACTCGTTTTTCTCGAAAACTTAACCTTGGTTATAACTTTCTCATTTCTTGATATTTCTTCATCAAACTTTCAACATGTACTCATCATGACAACATCGACATGACCATACTAAAATATAAATGTCAAGATTACGCTGAAGGTCATTATATGGGTTTAAAATAGTCAAACGTACCAGGAACTAACGGCTGATTGTGAGTTGTTGCGTTACCGTCACACACATACATAGTATATTGAGTAGGTCGCTGTGTAGCTGGCTCAACTGATACTTCTAAGCAGTGGAGCATTTTGGCTTTGTCATTTCTAACTGAATTGCCATCAGCTGTTGCAAGGGACCATGGTACTGAGCCTAGAGGATATGATAGCTTCAACTTATGATCTGTCTTATACCTGTGAAACCAATGATAGATTCTGTGGCTCTTCTCAAGTCTTTCTCATTGTTCTTTGTTTGGGATGGATGCTGTTCTCGAAGTGAAGTTGTATCTTGAGTGGTACATTGCAACATGACAAAGCAAATGTGGATGTGACCTTCACCATCCAATCAAAGGGCAGATAACTTTAATTGTTACATTTACATCACTTTCTCATGAACTAAAATTATGCACTAGATGTTTTATACCTAATTTATAGCTTAATCTTTGGACGAAAACATATTCTATTTTGACATAGTTGTGTCTTCGGTAGTGCATCTTTTTTTTTTTGATGCCTGGATTTCATCTATGACCTTGACCTACTGTTTGGAGCTGATGATTTTTAGCTCTACTGGCCAAAGTCCTTCATTTTTCATCCGATCTTTACCAAACTTTACCAGATTGTTAGTATCAATGAAAGCTCGCATAAGTTCGAAGCCAGATCGGGCCAATAACAGCGGAGTTATGGCCCTTGATTTAGTTAAAATGCTTTTGCATCTTTAATACGTTTTCATCTGATCTTTACCAAACTTTACCAGATGTTTTGCCTTTTTTTTTTATTATTAACATTAGTATATATATTTTTTTGTTTTGTTTTTTAATACATGTATTTTTTATTTTATTTTTTTAATTTTTTTATTTTTTTTTGTTTTTGTTTTTGTTTTAAATTTTTTTTTTAATTTTTTTTTAATTTTCTTATTTCATTATTATTATTATTATTATTTTTGGTGTAACGCCGTGTTAGCAGGAAGCATTGCTGTGCCTATTGCATTTTTTTTCCGGTTCGTTGATTTTTGATGGAGTTACGGCCCCTTGACATTTTTTTTTTAATTTCTTGTCGGCGCTACTCCTCCTAAGGTCTAATTACACTAAATCAACAGGATGTGCTCGCCTGGTGCAGTCGAAAGTAGTTCTGTATTAAAGAGTGCTAATCTTTTTTTCTTTAAAAACTTTTTTTAGTGCTGGTTCCTGTTATTTTTTGGCTATAACTGTATTCTGGACATGTTGTTGATATTTGAAAATGCAGCTCATCATGTTTTTGACAGTTTTTTATATAAATTTGAGAAGTGAAAGTAGACAGGGTATGAAATTGCAAGGGGT